>VDFB02260858.1:71798-252543 GCA_007258455.2 Sequoia sempervirens | reverse complement strand
TAGGTATAAATAGTTCTATTAGGATTCAAAATTCTAATGCAGGGTATGGTTGTTCCCAAACCTAGGAAGAAGGAAAAGATAATGCATTTCATCCAAAGGGATGCTACAAGGGTGAAGATAACCTAAGTTGTTGTCCCTATAAATCAAAAGGACAAGGGAGAGATGTTAGTTTTAGATTATTGAATCTCCTTAGTTGAATTAGGACATGCAACAAGGGAACAAGAAATCTAATATCTAAGGGGAAACATGGAAGTAACTGCCACCATGATGATGAAGGATAAGAAGAAGAAGAAAGAATTGAAGGAAAAAATTAAACAACTTCAAGACTTCATCAAGGAACTTGTACAACCCAATCAAGTTGTGGAGTAATTTCCTCCCCACCCAATTTTGTTGTCAAAGGAGCAAGATGAGGCTATGGATAGCATGAAGCATAAAGCTAATGTGCTCAACAAATGGGTGGATGAATTAATCTCAAAAAGAGAGGAAATAATAAAATTCACCATAGCTAGGTACAAAGAGGTGTCTAAATGGGAAAATAGGGTTGGAAAATTGAAGAGAAATGATAAAGAAAGGCTACTAAAAAATTATATTGAGTTGACGAGAACTTTGGAAGTTGAGAAACTCAATAATAACTATATGTTGAAGGAGCAAATAGTAGTAGGTGAAGATATTCCCAAGTTGAAGACATGGGGACTCCAATTAAAATTAGAGAAGAGTATGGTTGAGGAGTGCAAGGACCATATTGAAACATTAAAGACGTGATTGGAGGAGATGTTTTGGAGAAGTCCATCTTGATCTTTGATGCACTCATGGAACATGTTGAAATGATATTAATGCTTTAGGTGAAAATGAGGCAGCGGTAAATAAATTTGAAGCCTATTTTACAAACACATTAAGTGATCTTGTCATCCATATGAATGAAGAATTATTAATTGAAATGATGAAGATTAAGATGTCAATTAAGGAATATAATAATGCGAGTAAGAAGAAGAATGCATAAATAAAGACTTCTAACATAAATCTATACAAGTATAGATTCAACCAAAATGTGTTGCAAGATCTAGGTAGGGACATGATAAATAAAGTTTTGATAGCTTTTGAAGAATACCCTAGGAGGAAAGAAGCATTGGGGAATAAATTGATAGTAGAAAATGATGTTGCCTCTGAGTAAGTTTTGGTGAATTTCTTCCTTTTTAATGATGATTGCCCGATCGACAAGGTTCAACAAACATTTTATATCCAACTAGTTTTGTAGGTTTTGGGTGGATTTTTGGAAATACCAAGTTGGGAGTATGGTAAGATAATATATCTTGAATGAAGAAAAAATGTGGATACCATTGTGTTAGCAGAGTTTTAAGTCATTAATGGAATTGTGGGAATTTTTTATTTAACCTGCTCAATTCAGTATGAGTTGATTTTTTTCATGCAGTTTTAGAAAGAGATGTAAAATCCAAGGGTTTGATTTGGTTAGGGTAGTGAAGCCTATTGAAGGATTTCTATTTGAACCTAGTCAACATGAAGGGCTTCTATTATAACTTGTAGTGAAAGAGTTCAAATAATGTTGATGATGACTTTCAATCCTTGATATTTTTGCGCTATCTATTTGGATGATGACATCAGCCATGTGTCATTTGATTCCTTTGTCACCATTGATTTGTTGCTATATATTTTGATTTATGATCATTGTAATTTATTTTGTGCATCCTTGTTCTATAAAAGGTCTTGAATCATTCTTAGTTAGGGGATTAGAAATTGTTGATGCTTGTTGAACTTGAGTTGAAGAATTGTCAACTTCAAGTAAGCTTCATGGTTTCTATTTGAATTTGATGAGATTACTTGTATATTCTTGTATAGAATATTTAACTAGATGACAACTTTCGATTTTTCTTACTTGTACATCTTTCATGACTGTAAATTTGTCATTTACCTTGAAATATCAAATTGTTGTGCACATATTTTGGTGCATTTGGTCAACTTCTTGGTGTGATAGATTTTCCTTTGAAGCTTTGCATCATCTATATGCATTTGTGATCATTTTTGGTGAAGTATAGATTTATTTAGTCTTTGTTCATTATTTTGAGTGAATATTTGTGTAAAATAATTGAATACTTAGTTTCTTTAGATCCTTTATTCTCCTTCCTTTATCTTTTTGTGTAAAATTTAATGATGTTGAATATTTCTGAAATTTATTTTCATGAATATTGTTAGATATTTTTAGAACTAATTAAATTTAGATCATTCTTTATGGTGTTTATTGAAATAACCATTGAATTTGTGAGAATTTACGAGTTTAGGAAAAATAGTAAATATTTGTTAGTTTCTAAGCTCTATGATAAAAGAATACACCATAGGTCCTTTGTGATTAATACTAAAATATAATGAACTTTGAGTAAATCTAGTATGTCAAGACTTGACAATCAGATCCTTGGGATTACAAATTCTATTTGAATTTGAAGTATTTCAAGAGAGATAGGTTCTATTGTAATAGTTCTATCTATATATTTGTATGTGATTAACAAATCCATCAACAATATCCATGGTCAATTGATAACCCCCCAAGGTAAGCTTGAAATTGTAACACTTGCCTTCACAAGACATAATAATATCCTTGGCCACCATAATTTTGAAAGTTATTATAAACATGCACATATAGCAATGCAATTGGTCAACCAATTTTTTGTTGATAAAATTATGATTTCTACCACCATCTATTAAGATCACTGGATTTTATCTTTTGATATAGCCAATGAACTTAAGTGTTTGAGGGAAGATAAACCAACCAAGGAATGAATTGAATATGAGCTTTAGGTGTGGATTATTTCTCAAGGGAAGCCAATTCTTCTTCTGCATATGAATATTCTTTAGAGTCATTAGGAATCATTGTAGAGTCAATGAGATATAAGTGTTTCTCTTGACACTTTGTGACCTTTTCTCATGGTTGGTAATAATTTTAGCATATCCCCTTAGCCCTTTTTAATATTATCTCTTCTCAAAAGAGCCTATGAATTATGGTAGGTTTAGTTCCTTTATCTAATGCCTCTTTTTTGGTTTGAAAGAGGAGAGGAATTGGCTAGTTTCCATTGGGCTAGAAATTTGTCCTCTATGATCCTTCCCAAGGAAAGATAATCTTGATAAAAAATTGGTTTATACATGAGAAACTCTACTTTGGGACCTCATTTGAGATCATTGATGAACCGACTATATAAAAAATGATTCTCCCAAATCAACAATCTAGTTTGTAGTTTCTTAAACTCATTTTGATATTCTTGGATTGAATGTGTCTGGAATAATTTAGTGATGCTACTAGCAAAGTCTTCATAGGCATTGGGGCCAAAATGGATTAAGATTTCCTTTCAAAAGTTGGATTATGTGAGAAATGGGCGAGTGTTAGCTAATCATTAAAACCATAGAATAGATTCTTTTTCCAAGTGTAAGAGGTAAGGGAGAGATTCTGATCCTAGGGAATTTTGTGGAATACAAAATATTTATGATCCTTGCACAATGAACTAGTATGATCTATACCATCAAATTTAGGAAAAATTACTTTAGGGGCACAAAGAGGGCCACCCTAATTGAGTAAGTGGGAACTTGTTGTAGAAATGGAATATTAGCCTTTGTTTGCTATTAAGAGTAGTTTTTTTCATTTAGTGGGATAGTTGGGATAATGATCCATCAAGTTTACTAAAACTTTCTTAGTTTTTCCTTTATATATGATCAAGGTAGTCATTGAGAGATTGCATAGTGGGCTCCTATGGGTATTTTTGGTCTTGAGAATGATAATCTACTACCATGAAGAGAAGTGTAGCCCAAAAAATGGTAACTAGAGTTATATGGAAAATTTTCTTGCTCAAATAGATGAGCATATTAAGATAATCCAATGAAAGGGTATATTTTGGTCTTGACCCCCAAAAAAGGTAGCCAAAGTTATATGGCAAGTTGGCTAGCTTGAAGAGGTGAGTGTAGTAGGGAAATTAATCAAAAGGGGGAAAATGGCCCGACTTTTTTTATTATTGTTCATATACTCTCAGAGTTGAATTTTCCATCAAAATTAAAAAGTTTTTCTTGGATTGGGGGAAATATTCTGCAAAAGTTTTAGATTTAGGAGTAATGATATAGATGGGACTAGTGACATGAAAAACTATAAATTTGGAACAATACTCTAGAAACTTAAGATGGGTTATTATGTAGAGAGAACACTTATAACCATATAATTATGTCAAATACCTAACTACCAAGAAAATATGAAGTAGTCATATTTAGAGAAGATAAAACATAGGTAGGGATGAAGTAGCATGTCTAGTTTGTGATCTCACCAATATACTTATCTTATTCATAAATAGTGTCAGTCCAATGTTTTAGAGTGCCAATTATGGGGGATGATGACCATATCCATAGTCCACTATCTCATCTTGGAGGTACACAATGAGTAACTTCTCAAGACTAACTACTTATCAGTGCATCACATAATATAAATGATTGAAGTTATCTAGGGTTTGACTATGAAAATCCTAGGGCTCTTTCAATATACCCATAGGTACATAGAAGCTTTTGGCCATATACGTATCATATTTGAGGCCTAAGTATTGGAGCCTAAATACACTTCATTTCACTAGAACCTTTATGGGGAATCCAACTTAGCCAAGAATGATAAATATTTTGAGGATATTTAAAACCCTTGACACAAGGTTTTTAACCTAAAACCCTTGACACAAGGTTTTTAACCTAAAAATAAAAATAATTCTTGCAAGGAAAAAAATGGATAACAAATTTAGTGCAATTGTGATTGTAACCACTTTTTGATTATAAAGATCCCTCTAGGGTGAGGTGAAAGCATATTGCGGAAAATTATATATGGTTGAAAATTGGTAAAAATACTTGCAAGAATGGCCCTAGAAAGAGCTTTGATACCTCTTGCAATATGAGAGAAAATATGTTGAACAGATAAATATTATAGAAATGGGAGAAATATAATGCTTTTATCATCATCACAACACCACTTCGAGGAGGTAATCTCTAGATGCAACATACACTCCCATTACAAATATATACTTTCCATTGAGAATTCATTACAATAAACAAAGTTTTTCCAAAGATAATTACTACCATCCCATACATGTGTTGTAAATACTTTATTCTAACAACTAGTAGGATGACTTACAACATATATCAACCCTTTACTAATGCTACATAAGGGCAACTTACAAAGCATGCACCCACTAATAATAGAATGGGGTACACAATATTGTTCATAACCTCTTCCCCATGGCTATCCAAGGTTGTGACTCATGCATTCAAGTCTCCTTCCATGCTTAATTTTTTATTCCTCCTACATGTTCCAATACTTAAATTGCTAGGTAGCAAGATCTTATCCTTTGAAGAAATTTTCAGTATCATTCAAGTTAATTCCACTTAATTTCTCTATAATTAGTAACATACTCTAATACCAAAATAATCTTTAGTTTTGTCAAACGAGTTTTAGAAACTAGAAATATTTAAATTTTATTAACTATTATGTTGTAATGATCAAATTTTATCCTAGAAGGGATCTAGTTGTGCAAGATAAATAAAAACAAGCATTTGAACAAACAAACACACATACAATACTCAATTTTTTATCCTATAAACTATAAAATAGAGGAAAAAATAATCAGTAGAAGCCCAAATAATGTACATTTACATGAGTTTCTTAGATAAAAACAAGTATCAAAGAAGGATTGTAATTTTTTAGTTGATGCTCATTGCCAAGTTGCTTTTGTCATAATAACTAAATTTTCCTTGTCTAAATGCTTATAATTAAAATCTCTAACCTCCAAAATTATCCAATGTCCTTCTCATGCCCATAAGTAGTGTTTTTTAGAGTCCTTTTATGTGTATAGTAATCCTCCAAGTTAGAAGACTTGACACATTAAAAGTGATGACTATTTATTTCATGTACATGTTCTCTATGTCTAAAAAACGTGTTGTTTTCCCTACTTTGGTGGTTATATAATGGTCAAGGTAATTATAGAATTGATTGTGTTACTAAACTAGCTATTTCAAAATAATTGTCTATGTATAATCTACAATTTTTCTTATAAAAAAATAACACTTGTACTTACACAATTTAATCATTTGAGAACCCATATTTTTTATTCCAGGCATCTTTCAAGACCCTTATGTATTAGTGGTCCACAATTAAAAATTATAAAACCTTTGGAGTGACTTTATGTATTGACAACTTCAATATCATGTGACTCGTAATGATGTTACAAAAACATTGATAGAGTTGATTATGAGGAATGCGACCAATAAATAACCAAAAGAGCATGAAATTTAAGTTAGAAACAAATGCTATCATTGTCTAGAAATTGCATATTAGTAATATGAGCACTACCAAAGTATGCATATATACCTTGTGAGAAAATTTACAAACAAATAATCTTTCTCACTTGAGCATTGTTCCCATTAGAGTAATCTCCACTAGCACTGGTAGATGCAACTAAGGAATGTTCAACCGCAATAAAGGTCATAAACAACCTAAATAGTTGTGCCTAATAACTAGGAAATAAATAGAGATAACTATAGAACAAAATAAGTGAAAGATACAACAAAGATAAATTGAAAGATTTTATGAAGTGACAAGGGCATACCAATCAAAATCAAGGTTATGTAAACACACATTATGAAAAAATTAAAAATTAGTTTTATAATTATAATATTACAAAATTTAAATCCAACTCTGATTAATAGGGATTCAAAAGAAAAATCCTATACATATAGAATAGAAAAAGTGGAAATACAATTTTATTTCTCCCAAGTATCCCAACAGATTATCTATTTCAAACCATAAAACAAAAGAACTTGAGATATGAAAAATCAAGCTTGGCATCTTCACTAGGATTAAACACATACTCCAAACACTAAGCTTCCTACTTCAAGACCATCTCTTTCCTTGCTCTTTTACTACAATCCAACTGCAATTACATATCATTTTTTTTTTATTTCCTCTATAACCAACTATTTTTATTTAAAAAGCTTTCATGATATTCTTTACTTCCACATCCCACATGAGATAAATGAAGCAAAGAGTTATCTTAGTCTTGTAGAATAAGATTTGTGTAGATTTTAAATGTCTTTATCCAAGACCATCCCAACAAAAAATAATTTTCAAACATCATCATCACTTATATGATCCTCTTCATCAAATTAATAATTGAATATAAATTTTCCCTCAAAGCTTTTATTTATAATTTTCTCAAGAATAAGAAATGGATTGGGATACCAGAAAGTGAGGTATTTGTCTTTTACTATAGTCTTCTAGTCACAAATAAATTCATGCCATCCCTAAAGTAACTAGTAGACAACTTCTAACTTTTGTTTGATAGCCTTCCAATTTCAATGAATACCTAGGTAATGGAAATTCTCTTATGTGAGGGGCAAGCTTTCCCTAAGTAGCATCCATTATTGCTTGGTCATCAAGCTCGTAAAACTACCTAACCATCCTTTTTTAGTTTTTTAACAAGATTGCTCAAGAAATTACCTTTGATAGAGGCCCCTGTACTTTTTCCAATAAGTGTCAACCAACCCAACAACTTCAATAAGATGTTCAACAATGGCCAAAGTAGATGGACAATTTTGAATCTTGATAATGTCTTCAAGTTTCTTGTTGTAGACCACTCCAACTAAGGGATAATTGCAATTGTGAAAATTTGGCTCTTATTTGATTGTTTGGATTTCAAGGCTTTATGAATTAATTTTGTGATTGCATTATGATAGATTCTCCAAGTTTTGCTCCATTTTCTTCGATTTAATGTTTCACGTACTAATTTAATATTTGTATTATGAATTTTTCTCCAAAATTTTATTCAATTCTCTTGACTTAAGTTTCCATATGCTAATTTAGGATTGCATTATAAATACATTCTCCAAATTTTGTTTGATTATTTTCATTTAAGATTATGTGCTCTTGAGTTTAATATTCTCAACAAGTAGACATTTTAATAAAAAAATATTTCGTCCTTATCTCTTTGTGAATCCATGTATCGATTTAGGCAACTTCTTTGCACATATATTTGTAGTTGAAATGCATAGTTTGATATATTATTGATTGTAATTTATAATTATTTAACTAAACATCATATTGTAGAGACATTAAACATGCATGCAAATATTACATAGTTTATATTATATTGAAATGTTAAGGGAAAACAAATAATTAATAAGAGACCTTTAAGTAGCACACAATCCAATCTTATCATTAAGACACCTCCTAAAATTCAGAAAAAAATAAAAATAAAAATACATACAAAATGATCACCTCTTCTCCTATCATACTCCCTAATATATAAACTAGCACTTGTTCCTAAAGGAGGTTCAAGGATTACACTGATAGAAAACTATATGTATGTTTAGCTGATAGGCTACATATAGTGTGAGATTTGAGCCTAAAATAAGTCTCACGCTTGCAAACCGCTATTGAGTCATTGGAAAACAAGTTTCAATTGTTGCTTAATGGTAAAAGCCTCCAAAATATCAGGTAAAAGCCTCCAAAATCTCACTTATCGCATAAAAGCTAGATAAATATTGATCTAACAATTGGATGAGAGCATCCTATTTCCATTTGTAGTGTTTTTTTCAATTTGATGAAAACTTTCTTTTTTCATTTGCATTGCTTTATGTTTTAAATCTGTATGCAAATATTTCATAATAAGATAATGCTTAATTTCTTTAAAGAAAAAATCTAGATTTGTCTAAGTTTATTTCATTCTATTATTTAACATTTATTATTAATTGTTCAATCCACCCATACACCTAGAATTTGCATGCACAAACATATACTCTCTACCAGGCCTGGAATTTGATGGCCACCCCTACCTGTCATATGATTTTTTTTTACGGTTTGTTCAAATAAATGCCTGTCAATTTACGTTTTATGAAAAATTAATTGTCAAAAAAATTTAAATATAATTTTAAACATATTCAGAAAAAATTATATAAAATTAAAAATAGTTTAATCGTTATTCAACTCATTATCTAACATGCTCACCAATAAAACACAAATGTTGTATTATCTTGAAAAAAATCAAACTTAGTGAATCATCTGTAAAAAAATGCTATAAAATAAATGTTGTTGAAAAATTTATTTATAGTTTAATCCTAGCCAAATAAAATTTCAACATGCTGAGCAATAATACACAAATGTTGTATTATCTTGAAAAAAATTAAAGTTACGTAAAATTAGAAAATATTGATAATTATAAATAAATGTAAAAATATTAAATTTACTATAAGTTTCTAAATTCATATAGAAAATAAATCTTGTGAAAATATTCAAAAAAGTGAAAAAACAATTATATTCTATTTTCAAAAGATTTTGTATTAATATAATTTTTATAATAATATTATAAATCATATATATTAATATAAAACAATGATAACTATTAGTCAAAATGTTAAAATCTTAAATTTATTGTTAAAAATATTTTAAAAATTAGAAAGAACTAATTTAATCTTGAAAAGATTTTATTTTGAAAAGATTTTGAATTAATAAATATATTTATAATAAATATTATAAATCATATATATTAATATAAAGTGAAATTAGAAAGAAAGATTCCAATTTTATATATAGGGTTATATAAAAATATAGCAAGTCAAATAATACAGTCTAATAAATTTTTAGGTTGTAATATACGATCAAAAATGTAAAAAAGGGCGGGATAGACCATCAAATTTCAGGCCTGCTCTCTACCATATTATACTTACACTATATATAATCTATCAACCAATAACAATTAGTTATTGTTATCTTCTTGTTTCACTCCTTTTACCTTATGAGTGGTAAAATACACTTAAGATCGTTGAGGAAGTCAAGGAGAGAAAGGTCAAGAAGACTTGTCATTAATACATTTGATCTAGCAGAGTACTTGAGATCAATCGTATTATAAGGTGACGCTCCAATTACAGAGGAGGTTCGAATTGAAAAAGATAGATGTAGACACAAAGAAAGTAGGCAAACAACCTGATTAGACGCTAGCTTAACGAAATCAAGTCCTAATGGAAGATGGACCTTAAAATAAGCACCCTCATCCCCCTCAAACTCCGGTATTAATAGATCTGACATAAACGGCGGTCACTCTTGGCCATTCGAAACCGGATTGTAGAGGGCGGGAGCAGCTTGTGAATGAGATACCTTAAAACTCAATTCAACGATAATCAAGATTGAATCATGATCTCTCCATCAACCTCAAAGCCTACTCTACAAGAATACAAATAATATCCATTGCTTGTCGAGCACGGTCTGTTCGCTGAGGGGAATCTATTCATTTACTAAATTAAGCTATAAACAAAACAGGATAAGTCCAGCAAACTACCATTCTGCTTGGATTCATCAACTGAATTGAGTGAAGATTTTATCCTCCCATTAAAAAAAATCATATAAAATTCAATCAGTTAGATAGATCCATTGTTCTTTTCCTTGCCTTTCGCAGGCCAAGCAAACCATTTGGATTCGTCTCTCTGCATGTGAGTTCCTCCAAACCTTTCTCACCCACATGGTTTGATTTACTATTCTGTTTAGATTGAAAAGCATATATGGATGTGTAGATGAACAAGTGTATCTGATTTAGGTTGATTTTGAAAAAGAACATAGGACTTACTTTTGATACATGTACTTTTTGGTGATTCTTATAATCTTCTGTAAATTGGATATGGAAATTTGTCGAATATATGTTTGGAAATTTCTACTGGTAAAACTAACTTTGAAAGTTCTTTCAGTAATTAGCGAATTGGCCAAATAAACCCTTTAAAGATACCATTCTCATTGGCATTACAGTACAAGGAATCTTTTAAAAAGGATACAAGTTCAATCAATTAATCGATTTCTTGCAGTGGCCACAAAAATCGAATTTGTATATCAGTCAAGTCTCGGCGAATTTATAGCCCAAAGTAAGAAATTCCGCTCATATTACTGCCTGTTTTCAAGATGCGCTTCGAGTGAGTTTGTAAGCAGTTGTGTGTTTTTGCAATAGCAAATACCCCGACCCCCAAGGTAAGGTGCCACGACTAAGGGGTATTTATCTGCTCAATTTATTTTCAGACATGAGCTTGCCCTTGACCTGTTTTACCAGAAACAGAATGGGGAGGAGCTGTTCAATTTCCAAACCCATTTTTCTGTTGGCTTTTCTTGGCCTGTTTTTGGTCTGCAACGGACATCCAGCCAGATCACCAAAAAAGCAAATTTAAACAACTAAAAAACTAACTCTGCATGAACAGTAACCTTTTCAACACATGTCCATAGGAATATCCTACTTCAATTTGTCATATTGAGCTCTTCATTGAGACAGACTTCTGTCAATTAATCAGTCGCCTGTTCGAGTGTTCACAGATTTTGTGCTGTATTTATTACATTTAATTGAATGATGTCTTCTGGTAAAACTCAGATTATGTAGCAATTATGTCTAGTGTCCTTTGTGAACTTTTTTCTTTCTTCTTATCTCTCAAGAATGAGTCTGATTGTGAAATGCTTTTGTCCTTTAGAAAGTTCGATAATATGCACTTTCTTTTTTTATCATTGTAGTAACAATTGTAGGTAAATCTGTCAAGGAGCAGGCTTTCAGCAAGTGGATAGCTGAAAATGGCACGATATCCATATCCCTTCTCTTTCTGCTCTCTATAATGGCTTCTTCTTGATTCAGTTATGGTCAGCTGCAGATAAGGATCACATTTCAGTTCAAGGGCCTTGTTTTTTGCCAATGATGGGCTATTCCTCAGCCCTCGCAAGCCCTTTCTTGATCCTGAGCTGGTGGTTCTCGCTGTGTTACCCTTTTGGGTATGCCTCTACCATCTCCCTTTGGTCCGCAAAGCAAAGGAAGGAATCTGTTTAATTCTAAATCGAATTCAGTCTTTTATTGAACTGGATTCTAGCTGCAATGGTTCTCAGGAGAGCTGCGCTAGAGCTTGTGTGCTTTTGGAACCTTTCAAGGCCAGTCTTCCACTCCATTCTATTTTTTTTGACAGTTGGTTCTTGGTTGCAAGATGTGGATATTGAAGGACTCCATTTGGGTGGAAAAAGGCATAGGGATTTGGTGCTGCGTTGTGTCCCTAGATTTGAAAAACCTAGTGAGGATTTCCTTTGGAGGAATCATGGCAGCCTGGCAGCCTGGCAGGTTCTTTGCTTCAAAAGATTCCATGGAAGAGAGACAGGTTATTGATCTAGAGGTTATGGCAAATTGATGATATTGTTAGCAGGTTGGGGTAGGTGCAAAAGAAGCAATGATGTTATCAGCCCCGACTGAAGTAGATTCCAGTTCTAAAGAGTTGGATAGGGAGAATATCTTCCCTTGTTCTTATCTCTCTTCAACAGAATCACTTTGACCTTCCCCTCTTCTTATTTCTAAGCAAGTTCTGCACTCATTCCAAAGCGCTGATGGAGGGGTGGTTTCTAAGAGAGGGAGATTGAATAAGATGGCAGTTCGCTTCAGGAAAACAGCACAAGATGTGGTTGATGATAGTTAGTGCTCCTTGGTTGTTAGTGGCTCTAAGCCGCCTGCTAAGACTTGGGATTGATGGTCTTGTCTCTGTCTCTTTCATTCTTTTATTACTTCTTGCCGTCTGTTTGCTGTTAGCTTAGCATCTTTGCTGTTGATTAACAGCTTTTGTGCAGCTGGACTCTCCTGTTATTCCCTGCTTAAAGTTTCTCTGGTGTTTGCTGGGCTTTGCTGTATCTGCGTTAGCCTTTGTAAAACAGTTTGGACCCTTTCAAAAACCCACCTTTATCCTCTTCAAAGAAAAAAAAATAGTAAAAATTGATGAACATGCATAAAGAGCTCTCAAACTGTTCTTACCATTGAAACATTGGAACCCTTGTTTCAAGGTTCAAATGTGTTTCATGTTTCATTTCTTTTTTCTGGTAACACTTATTTTGACAATATTTGTTATGTGTGAGGTTTGAAGCATTCTTGTGCTTTTAGGAAGCATCCTTTCCTATCTCAAGCTAGGATGTAGTGATTGCAGGGTACCCTTTTGGTTTAATTCTCCTGGACATGCACTTGTTCTCAATCATTGAGATATACTTCATTCATCTGCCATTCAAGATACAAGAACTTCCACACTTTTGAATTTGGTGATTAACTCTTTCATAACTAGGGTAGCCACATGAATGTAGAGATTTTCCCTTTGGAGTCTTAATCTGGGGTTTGAACACTCAAAGCACCTAGCATAAACACGTCAGTTGCCAGTTTGGATATGGGTTTGGGGTTCAGGTTTGGCAAATTATTTTTCCATGGGTTCAGTACAGCTGGTTTTGGCTGTACAATATATATATATTATTTTGATAAATAAGTGAGGAAAGTGAGTCCCTCTTCCATTGTAATAACTTAAAAAAAAGATCATTACTTTCTTCCAATTCACAAAACCTGTTGCAGAAAGCAAACAGAGCAGAATATACCTTCCAATATTCAAGACATGCTAAAAATAGCGATACAACAGCAACCAAACAGAAAACTCAATCTTCACTGTCACAACCCCAGAGAACCTCCTGGCAGTGACCCTCCTCTGCAGCTTCGACCTGATGCCTCCTCAGGAGCAACAGGTACTGTGTCTCCCATGTCCGACCACTGCATGAGAGCTGCTGCTGCTCTCTTAGCCTTGGAATGCATTTAACTGTCAAGCAAAGGGGAAAGGAACATAAATGACTTCTGCAGTGCAGAGAAACCAAAGGCTTCCAGCTCCTCATCTTCTTCCCCCTTAATCATGACCAAATTCATTTTTTCTACCAAGCCAGTCAACATTGTGAAATGTTTCTCAAGTTCTTGAAAGATAAGCCATACAAGTGATTCCAAACCTCCAACTGCTTGTCCAAACTTCCACAGAATTGAAATCTCACAAAGTAAATGTCCGCTTTCTTTACAACACAAGTATTTTTGACTAGAGTAAAGAAATTGGACATCGACAGTGAAGAAATTTCTGAATTGACTTTACTGCACATGTCCAATTCCAAATAATCTACTTGTAGGATTTCTTTTATAGCTGCAAGCACCAAACCATCCTGAATAATAAAAACATGAGCTAGACACTCATCAGAAATAGGACCTCCAAAGATTTTTTTTTTTTCTGTGCAAGTAAAAAGAAATGGAACTCCATGACAGACAACAGCAGAAGCAAACTTCAAAGGGCAGATGTTTGTGGTGAAAGTATCTTCAAATGAGCCAATTACTGCCTGCCACACATGTGATTGAGTTGGAGAAAAGCATGTGAGAGCACAACTGCCACAAAATCAAGAAACTTAATAATTTGAAAGAATGGGGTACTTCCCCCAACCAACTAATGATTTTGGAGAATTAAGGATTATTAGGAAGGGGTCCTTGATGGATGAGTCCCAAAATTTTCTAAAACCTTCTTATTGTGCCACATTATCATCAATGATCAAATCTGCTTTAGAATCAATAGCATAATTGGCCATGAAGTACACCACAGAATTGGCCTTTTGTAACAAATGCTCAATTGAAATGATCTTGAAGGGAGCCAAAAAATCTGCAAGCTTGCTTCAAAACACTATTGATTTTCCAATTTTGACAACACCTTTTTTTGATAGTGTCTTATGATGATGATCAAATCCCCTTCAATACAAAAGTTTTTTAGACCAAGAAAGTAATCTGCATGCAGACCCAAAATGAAAGTCTGTGTCTCAGATTCATTGTTAGTGCCATCAACCGGTTTTTTGGAAGCCACCTTAACAAGAAAGCCTGCATTATTGTGGATGACACAACCAGCTCTAGAAAGCCCTAAATTGCCCCTAGAGGCACCATCAAAATTGATCTTAAAAGAGTCAATTGGAGGGGAATTCCACTTGGCCAAAATCCTCAGAGAGCTATCTGGCTGAATCCTCGAAGTCCCATTAATGAGAATAAATAAATATTAATGTAATTGCATTACTTTTACTTTAGTATTAATATAATTAATATTTATAATTAGTTATTAAAAAAGTGCATCATATTAGAAAACCAGAAAAAAAAAGCAGCCTCAACCCAAAAAGCAAAGCTCAAAAGGGAGGGAAAAAAACTACAAACTACTACAAGAAACAGCCCTACAAATTGCAGTATACAAAAAATTTTAAAAGAAGGCAAATTAAAAGTCTATAAAAAGGTCAGCATCTACTATTCACAAGTAAATTCATTTTTGTTGTTCATTAGCAAATACAAGTATTTTCTAACTTTTCAAGAATCTTAAAATTGATTTCAAACATTAGGATAAAGATTTTTCAATTGTAGCGATGATGGTTGAAGATTTTCAGAATTGAAATCTTATATTTTGCATCATTCAGTATGTATTTCTTGCTGATCAATCCAATTTCCAGATTCTGATTTTTATTTCCAGTGGAGAAGTCTTCTCAATTCGGTTTATTTTAGAGATTTGAGTCATAAAAAGATCATTCTCAGCAATGGAATTGCATGAAGGTGTTTTGGAGCTCAATATAGTTTTGTCAGATTTATCACATAAAGTCATAGATACTATTCTCGTTCACATCAATACTGTTGATTTAAAGTTCAGAGAAAAGATAAAAGTAGGAAATAACTTGGCTAGCAAGTTGGTCAACTGTGGATTGATCCAAGCAGCTTCATTTCCAGTGACTTTTCAATCCTTAGAGTTGGTTATAGCATGTGTTCAAAATTATTAGCCAAGTACCAAGTGCATCATGTCTTCGAATAATTGAATGATAAGCAGCTTGGATGAACGGTATTCATTTAACGTTTGACATGCAACCTTTTGAAGAAACCCAATTGATCAACTTGGAGGAATGTGAAGAGCAATATAAAAATAACTTGTAGGACCATCAAAAAAGATTGCTAAGAAATGGATGGTTGAATCTAGAAAACCTTCACGGTTGCCTAAGTGTTTATATCAACATGATTTTAAAGAAGAGCTTTGTTTATTGTTACAATATTGAATATGGTAGCAAGGCGAGTTGAAGCATGAACTTTCAAAAATTGGATGTTCTATTTGATCAATCTCATTTGTGAAGGGTAAAAGTACATTGATTGGGACTCTCTTATAGTCATTGCATCCATACTCAGTAAGTTCTTCCAAGACCAAATCTTTTCATATGATGCCATATGTGGTATATACATTGGCCAATCTCTGGCATTCAATGTATTGGACAAAGTTCAGGTAAATGGACCCTTTTTTAGAGAATATCTATTGTTGGAATTTAGGGAGAATATGAAACTCAAACATTACAAAAAGGGGAATGATGTATTTTTTATGTTGACTATCAAAGTTTTAGAGAACGAAAAGCATGTTTATATTTCCAATATTACCAAAATAGTTATTCATGTGTGGGCTGATTGGTTTATTCAATTTTCCACCATCACCTTTATGAAGGTATGTAGTTTCAACTCTTATCCATACAAGTTGTCTTGATATTTAATTGACCTGGTTGTTTTGATGGAGTATTGTAGGCACTATTAGTTGCTCATAGTTATTGTAGGAAAAAGCATAAGTTGGCAGTTGATTTTCCTATACAGATAGGGCCATATAAGTGCAAAAATATTGCTAATGCTAAAGGTATGTGTGATCAATATTGTTGTGAGTGATCAATATTTTCAGAAGTTAATGAAAGAGTTTCTAGGCGATTCAAGACGATCCCCAGTTGGTTGCACACCTTGCTTGCCATACCGTTTGCTAGTATAAACTTTGAAGTTTTTTGGTCTTCTATTTTGTTGTTTGTGGATGCTTTTATTCTCTCATTGCAGGCTGTACATAGTGCTGGATGCAAAAACATTGAAGTTGTTTTCCATACAACCTAGTATAGGCCATACTATGTCTGTTAGGGGAGATGTGAACCTTGCTGGGTGAAGCACCTAGTTTTTGGGCATTATTTCTTCTTGTTTGGTGGCGCCAAGATCTTCTAAACCCTCTCCAAGTAGTTTGGCATTGAGATAATGTGTTTTTATGGAATTTTCATGACATTTGTGGTGCTGTATCTGTTGTACCAGTGCCATATCAGACCTGCACATATCTGATTTCAATTACCAGTTTTGTATATTCCTCTTCTAGTGAGTTTGGGTGAAGTTTGGGGCTGATTTGAATGGTATTTCAGCCTATGATTGATTTGGTTTGTTAGCCACGATTTTCTGGTGCTTCTGGGTGATTTCCTTGCTTTTCAGACCTATTTGTAGCGCATTACAGTTGATATCAGACCTGCAACCTACCTTATTATCAACTATTTGAGGTATTCTACTTGTTGGGTTCTTGATTATGTTGATTATCCATGTTATTCAGCTTATTACAGAGTGTTGCAGCAGTTATATGAGAGGTATTGCTTTTGATATATCATTGTAAAATACTGGATGGTAGTATTGCCAGTGGGCTTGGTCATTTCTCATTGCTGTATGTACTCACCCCACTGAACAAGTGGAGAATATTGGATTTACTCACCCTATTGAATAAGGGAAATATTGTATTTACTTAACTCACTGAATAAGTGGAGAGAGTTGAATCTGTTACCCATTAAATAATTGGAAGCTTTGTAATTGCACTCCACTAAATAAGCGTGAAGTGCTTGTTTTCATTGTATTGTACATTTCATTGAATAAGCATGTAGTATTCCTTCCTTTCAGTTGCATAGCACTCCACTGAAGAAGTGAGATTGGCTGGCTTGTTGCCTAGTGTGTTTACTTTCAAGTTGCTACATTCTAGTTAGTTGTGTGGTCCTAAACACCGTATGCTCTCACCTTGCCCATCTTGGGAACTAGGTGATCAAAATGTGGAAAGGATATTGCATTGTAACTCATTTTCAATTGGATAAATTTAAAAAAAAAATAGGGGTGTTTATTATAGTGGTATCAGAGCTGGTGATCTTGCTAGCATGTGAAACTAACCTTGTCATGTAGATTGCTCTCTATAAATATCAATAAAAGAAAATTGAGATACTATAACAGAGAACAAAAAGGACTTCAATATCAGTTGCCAAAAACTCTAGTAGAAGATACCTTTTCAAAAGTCCTAGTAGCTTATCAAAATTTGGTTGTTGATATTGAAGTTCCATCAAAAAACAGGGCAAAAAAAGATAAGGGTATTGCCAATCCAAAAAGTCTGAACGCTAGAGCATAGAGAAATTTTGATGTCATGCTTGACATGATGTCCCAAATTCTTGCCAAAATGAATCAGAATGTTCCCCAAGTTCAAAATGGAGAAGCTAATGTCTGCAACACTAACAATCATTAAAGTAGTAATGGTCACACTGTTGGAGCTGTTGTTGGGTTTGTTGCTAGACCACTCCTACCTACATTCACTCGTAGGGAGGAGGTACAACTTGCTCAAGAAGTCCAAATTCCTATGGCAGATGAAGTGAGGGAAAGTTATGTAGAATATGTGACCCTTCAAGCGGAGATTTGAGACATTTTGTCTTTTGATTAGTTCATGAATCAGAAGAAGAAGATCGTGGAAGGCAAGAGAATTAAGGTCCAATTATGAAAAGAGATTACCAACAAGCTTTGGGAAAGGTGAATCATTTTGATGGGAGTGATAAGAGTATTGCTCATGCATGGGTCCAAAAATTGGACAACTATTTATCCTTGAGGCCAATGCTAGAAGAAGAGGCGATCAAATTTTCCACTTTACACCTAGATGGTGCAGCCCATGAATGGTGGTACCATGCATTGATAACCCAAGGCCACAACCTTATTACTACATATGATGAGTTTACCAACAAACAAATTGAAAGATTTGACAAGGACCCAAAATCGCAATTCAAAGAGTTGGCTTAGTTGAGGCAATATGGAACTGTTGATGCCTACATTGCTGATTTTCAAAGGCTTTGTGTGATGGTGCCAAATATTTCAAAAAGAAAACTTATTGTGTTGTTCATTGAAGGGTTGATTGAGCCTCTTAGGGGGTGGGTGAAAGCTTTTGACCCACCAACACTCAAGATGCAATCAAGAAAGCAAGGAACATGGAGTTTGTTGTTCTTCAGAGTAAATTCCAACCCAATACCTTACAACATGAAAAAGATAAGCATTTTCACAAGGAATCTAATCAGCCCAAAAAATTTCCTAAAAAAAGGATGATGACCTCTGAAATGAGATAGCGAGGAAAAAATTATGCTTTACATGCAAGGAGCCATGGGCACTAGGTCATAGGTGCTTTGAGAAAAGTTTGTCATTTAGAAATGTATTCAGCTGATGAATCGGAATTGGAAAATTCAGAACAGCAAGCTGATATGTAGGAAAATGAAGAGGAAGAAGCACTAGAAGAACCTGAAGAAGAAAGGGAAAATGAAGGAAACCTTTGCCTAACTCTCAAGTCTTGAAAAGAATGATTCCTTCAAGGTTCGTGGAGTGCTGTGTGGACAACGAATTGTTGCTCTTATTGATATAGGTTCTACACACAACTTAATTGACGAAGGAGTTGTAGCACAAAGAGGCCTTAATATAGAAAAATGGAAGTTTCAAAGTCACGATTGTTGATGGATTCACTCTTTCATTCTCAATGAGAATTCCAGGATTGAGTCTACAATTGGGAAACTATGAAATTAAAGATGATTTTTATGTGTTGAGTATTGAAGACACCAATGTTGTTCTTGGCATCCAATGGCTCTATTCATTAGGGAAAATCACCCTGAATTTACAAACAATGGAGCTGAAATTTCTAGTTGATGGAAGAAAGATGGTGTTGATAGGAATGTCTAATGGAGGACCTCATGTTGTCACATGCAAGAGGATGGAAATAATCTTCTGCCATGGGAAAGTTCAGTGGGTACCCCAAGGTGTCATCATGCCAAGACAAGAGGAAGAAGGGTTCAAACAAGCGGATGGAAGTAACTTCCAATATTTTGATAATCCCCTCTTTGGATTGGATGCAAAATTGTCTTTTGATAATCTGTTTTTGTTATGAATATTGAAACACTTCCTGATTCCAATAACATAGCAAGTAACAATAATAGGATATGGGATTCAAATGAAGCCTTCAGGCATGAGATAGATGTTTTTGATAAGATAAGCAACATTTACAAGGTGATGTACCCTTTACACAAAGAGACAAGCAGGGTTTTGAAAGGGCCCAGAACCTTGAATAAAAAGGAAGCAATCAAACACCAAAGTCATAGACTTTACCAACAAAACAAAGAAATAGAAACAACAGTCACACCGTAGAAACACAACAAACTTACAACCAACACCTGGTTACCAAGTAACGAGGAGCAACAAAACTCAAAGGACCAACAATAGTCCTAAGTCAAAAACAAAAAGTAACAAATGCCATGAGCCAAAGAAGGCTAACCCAACAACAAACTCCATCTCCATCTCTATAGGAGACAAGAAGAGTGAACATAAGTTGAAGCATCAAAGCCACCATTCCAACAACCTAAAAAATCTCCACCTCAATAAAAGAGTTTAAAGGAAAACAGAGCCAAAGACAACAGCAACAACAATCCCCACCAACTAAACTAAACTCCATCTCTATAGGAGTAGGCTCCACCTCCCCAAGTCCACAACCTCCACCTCTAAAAGGAGCAAACTCCACCTCTAAAGGAGCCATATTTTGAGGACCCAAAAGGAGAGAATGAAGAAAAGGAGAAAGGGCGACAACCATACAATTAACCCTTGAAATCAATAGGGTAGTTCGAGCCAACAAGATTCCCAAAGGAGCTTCCAAGATAGTCCCCACTAAGCAACTCTGCAAACAATAGCTAACCGTAAGCAGAGACATGGTCACCAAAAACACCCAAGCTTCAAGAAAACCACCTTGCAGCCACAATCCAGAAGCAGAATAGAGGGGAATATGCACCCTATCCAACTTGACATAGTCATAGAAAGCCATAACTTCCATAACCCATAACATAAAAACCTTCCACCAGAGACTGGCAATCCTCATAGAACCAGTTAACAGCCAGGCACAAACCTTGGCCCGAAAACAACCCAAACTCTTGCACACATAAAGGTCACAAGAGCAGGGGAAAAACAAGCCAAGGAAAGCACACATAACAGCTCCACACCGCAGCAAAAGAACGGCAGAAGTGTCACTAAGACCAAGAAATCCCTTCAACAAGAGAGTCAAGCAACTCCCCACCGCCAAGGAAAAAGCAAGGACCAAAAGAGTGTGGAACAAAATCCACACAACAATTCGGAACTTAAACCCTAGAGGCACAAGAGCAACAGAGTAGCACTCGTGAGACACCAAAAAAGGGTGAGGAGGAAGATCAACCTTCACCCGTACCACAACCAACAGAGACCTTGAAGGGGCTAGCGAGCAGAGGAGGCCATGAGCCAACACTAAACTAGCATTAATGACAACCACAAAGACTCCACCAGCGGAAGTAGAACACATCCTTGCATCGCCATGCTCATTCCCATTCTTCCCGCACCACAAAGGGAAGCCCAAGCCAGCTTCGACACCCACAAAGGCCCGAAAAAACCTGTGCACCAAAGCATCGATAAACACAACAGAAAGAGGAACACATTCGTCATTACTAACAAAAGAAATAGGGCTCTGTAACAATACAAACCCAACAAACACACTAGCATCAACTAGCTTCGGACAAGGCCACGAAGGCACTCTTGAGACCACAAAATCCACCCTCCACAACACCAACCGCACCAGAGGGGGAGAGCCAACCGCAACAGGGTCTACAACGTTCAAATGGAAAAACTGCAAAGAAACGACAATCACAGAGCCGTCCACAGCCTCAACCAGAATGATACCACTAGGAACGTAGCCACCCAACGTAGTAAACACTAGCAACCCAAAATGGGAAAGCAGCAAAGGTTCCCCTTCATCCCCATCTCCATCCTCACCATCGCTCTCACCATCATTTTTTTGCAAAAAATTTGAAACTGCTCTTCCCGCCCACCGCTCTCGCCATTGTCATCGTTACCTACATAAAATAAAGGTTTTTGGCATGAGATAGAATTTATTTCTAATACTTGAGGTGGTTTTCAATTGGACGAAGATTTGTGATCAATAATTAATGGTGAGAAATTTGATTATCTCTATGATTATAGCTTAAGGCATGAAAGCATTATTTCTAATAAAGATGTCTTATGCACCTTAAGGATATCCCTATGAGAAGCTCACATGAATAGCAGAGTATTGCAACGTAAACATGATGGAGCTACTTCATTGGTGAGTATGTATGCAAGAGATCATTAGCAAGGATTGTTAGAAATTAATGATGATGGAAGGAATGTACCATGGAGGATTATGGGTCAAAATTTCAATCTTAGTGTTGTTATCATCCCAATTAGCCATCACATGATTTTATTTGCATACTTACAGCGTGATTTGCAAGTACTCTTCATCAAGGGATGGAGCAATTTTCAGTTGGTGATTGTTGGGGAAGTTTTTTCAGCCTTTGCTGAAGGAATTTTAGAAGATGTCATTTCCAGACTTGAACAGGAGCAAGATTAATCATTTTGAGGTCACTAAATCATTGAAAAGTGCCATTAAATGTTTTCAGCTGAAGCAAATGGATACTCCATCCAACACAATTCTGATTTGGATGAAAAAACAGATGAGTTGTGGCTGTCATAAATTGTTTCCAGCCTGCTCCCATGCTGATTTATGTCCTTTCTTGGAAGGAACTCCCTTCATCATCATTAATGAAGCACATTTTGCAAAGGAATGTGGTGGTAATTGTACATAATATGTTACCTTTGGAGTTAATTTATGATAGAAAATTGCTGCATGATTATGACCATCACTAAGAGTCTTTGGGTATGAAAATAGTGAATGACTAGTCAGATTTTCCAGTTTATATCCGAATGGTGCAGCGGAAACATGGTAAAGGAAAGAAAAATTTCAAGGAGCTTGTTGAATTCTTGCAAAATATTGTTGTTCTTTTAGCAAGAAGGAGGTTTTAATTGCATGTGTGTTGCAGCATAGTACATCAAACAGAGAGAGTCACAAACCTCCTAGATTGATTTGGGGTTTGACAGCCACATTGGTTATTCAAAAATAAACAGTTGGTTGAGACCTGCAATTGCTTGAGGACAAACAATTTTGGGGAGGGAGGAGCATAATGTCCCCTTTTAAAGAAAAAACAGTTTATAAACAATAAGCCTATTTTCTGAGTTTTCTCGTAGGCTAATTGATGAGTAAGGGAGAACTCCAAAGTCCTTAGAGAGAACAGCCTTAGTTTAGCAGTGGTGTTGTTCTTGGCAGTGAGTTTAGTTGATTTTGGTAAGCCTCTTAGTGCTTTCAGAATTGATTTCCGACCTTTTGGGAGCCTTTCAAACTTCTTGGAGAGGTTCGCTATTTTTAGAAAGTCACTCAGCTGCTTCAATTCTTCATCCTAAGACTTCAAAGTCACATCAGTATGGTTAGAGTTGCATATTTGTGTCATTTTGATACTTTTCAGAACTTGGGTAAATTATTGAATTATTAAATAATTATTCACTTAAGTTGTTTAATGTTGAAAATATTAAAAAGACAACTTAGTGTAATAATTTATTAAAAAAATGTTAAGTTTGCATCATATTGGACACCAAGCCAGGGGGGTCTTTTTGCACATTGGATTATTATTATCAAAAAGGTCTTTGTGGAGGAAAATGGAATTATTGTTTTTAATTATTATTATTTCCCTCCAAAAAAGTTATAAGAGGATAAGAGCTCATTGTTGAGGTTAACTATGAAATTGTACTTGCTTCTACATATGGAGAGAACTTGTGTTCTTCTCAAAATATTTTGAGGACGAAAACCCTCTTGAGATTGTTGGTTTTGGGGACGAAAGCCCCCTTAGCTAGTTAGAGTGATTTCATCCAGGAATCACCAATGAATGACGAAGTGAAGTTCCAATTTTTGGTTGCAAGTATGGAGATTTTTGATGTATTTTGAGTTGATATTTAGGGTTGCTAATATTGTTGTGAGTGATTAGTATTTTCAGAAGTTGTTGAAAGGGTTTCTAGGCAATTCAAGAGGATCCCCAACTGGTCATACACCTTGCCTATCGTACTGTTTGCAAGTATAATCTCTAAAGTTTTTTGGTCTTCTATTTTTTGTTAATGGATGCCTTTTGTAGTACACTCTCTGTCCTAAGGTTAAATAAGGAAAACCAACCAACTACTTTCAGCTGAAAATGTAACTAACTTGTTTCACAACTAGGGTTTTCTCATTTCTTTTAACGGAAGAATTTCTCATGAAAATAACTTTTACATAACAATCAATACATCAACTAACTTCTAGTTCAGTTCTGCTGAAAGAAACGACTAACTGAATTAACTGAAAAGAAACATCTACTGATTTCCAATTTCAGAAAAGCAACAAACTTAAACTAACTTTTCATTGCTTCCAAAATAAAATTACAACTAATCATTTTACGCTAAGTAATCTTTGAAAGTACTTAAAGAGAGAGAAAAGGGTTTCAAGAGTTTACAGTTAAGAAGCTGAAGCACTTGATCTTGACACAGTCATCATGGGAAAAGGAGATATCATCAGGGGCTTTACCACCCAACCGAAGACCTACTGGTCTCCCGTGTTCCTTCGACTGAAGGAACCCGTCCCTTCACAAGGGTAGTTAACAAGGATCTCTTTTTATCGTCATGCCTCTAAGCCTAGTGTCAAGGACCTATACCTCCTGATCAAACCTTACTAAGGGTACCTCCCAACTAGAAAGGTCACTCTAATCAGTGGTATATTTGGTACTTGATAGCTAACAGATGTTGAATCTAGCATCGTACCTTGGCCAAGGATTTCATTTATTTTACTGGCACTCCTGTGCCGTCAGCACTCTCACCCTTGCTCGACATGATTACATAAGTCTCAATTTTAATGATTAAATGTCAATTTGGTTCTCTTTTCATAAGTTTCAGGTTATATCTTAACCATTGAGTGAATGCAATTGAAAATGAGAGATTTTCAAGATCTCAATAAATATACTTATATGTTTGTATTTAGGAGAATTCTGAACAACATAATGAATGAAAACTAGGTCAAGAATTCAATTCATTGATTAGACAGAGATGGTCTGGAAATATAATAAAACGTTTTTCCCAAATTTCATAATTGGAAATTGTTAGGGTTATAAACCCAACAATCCCATTACCAATTCAAGGCTTGAACACAACCAAGAGAAGAAGAAGAAATCCATATTCATTTCAAGCTCATCAACAGGTATGAAATTCAGACCCACAATCGACTAGGGAAAACAAAAACAAAAAATATATATATATATATATATATATAAATGAATGCATGATTGACTACAGAGTCGACATTGTTCTAGACCCAACAAGGAATGGGGATTGATCACAATATACTTAGTATCAAATTGGCATTAACAACAAGAATAATCAGTTCGATTTACTTCACTTAGATAGCTACCATTCATTTATATGTATAAATCGGCAGAGTGAAAGAAAGCATTTCGATTTAATCTTGTACACATTGACATTTATTCAATTGCTAGTTGGTAAATAACAATCAGAAATGTTGCCACCCAGAAATACTCTGAATCTATACATCAATACCAAAGTAGTGGAGGATTATATTTGATACTTGCGTGAGATATTTAATTTAAAACTTGATATTATAGTTCTTCCCTCCACAATGCAACAAGCCAAAAGAACCCCAACACTCTCAGACGTGGAAGATAACCCAAGACGCAACTAGAATTCAACACCACTATTCCGAATGGAGAAGAGCGAAACAGACTCCCAACTCAAGCAACGACTCAACAAAACTTCACCCAAAGAAATAAATCTCAAGGTAGCCAACCTCAAGGAAGAAGATGGATAAAAGAATAAGCTTGAACAACACTGACGAATACAGAGAGAGATTCCAATGTGAGCACAGAGTGAATGGCAAACTCAGGAAGGAACTAAAATCGAAATGGCAAATTGAGAACTTGTACGAAGCCACAGAAAATCGCATGATCCAGAGAGAAAAGAATATGGAATGCGGAGAGATGATAAAAAAATGATGCATGAAAGTCTACTTTTCTGAAGGAGCCCGATTTTCCTAGACGTTTCCCAAAGAAGCCTTTCATCTGTCCATTCTTGGGTGTTCACCAACGCGGGTGACGAGCTGCCAACAGTCCTGCCTCAAGGCCCGACACCAATTTAATTTTCCATTTAAATTTGAAGAAAATGAACATTCGATGCCACAATTATTATTCCAAATTGATTTGTTCCTTTCCAAAGATTTTCATATTTAATTATATCATTTATTAATCAATTTAATATTTAACTCTATCAATTATTTATTAACCATTCGAAATCTCCTTTAAAGATTATTGATTTATATAAATATAAATTGGCTTGTTTAATAAATATTTGTATTAAATTATTATTGGCCAAGTTACAATTCCGATTCTCTATCTTACACCGACTCATGGCGAGATGACGTTTTCCAATCCTCTATTAACCACTACCACTCCTTGATGACATCTCCTTTTCCCTCGTGACGTCGTCGGTCCTGCATCCACTGACAGGTATTATGGTTAGATTGTTCACAACGGCTATATAAATATACATTTAAATATAATCTCATGAACACATTCAATTTTACGCGAACAAGAAATTCACTTGTAGAATATAAAGATCGTTAACATTATAGTTATGATAAATTATACAACTATTCTATTCACAATTTCACATTCACATGAAATCAGTTACTCGCAACTAACTTTGCATCCGAAATACATAACCAAACACATATTCTCAATGTAAGGGATGTAACACCTTTATTTGCTCATTGCAGGTTGTACATAGTGTTGGGTGCAAAAATATTGAAGTTGTTGGTTGTACAACCTAGCTTAGGCTATACTATGGTTGTTAGGGGAGGCGTGAACCTTGCTGGGTGAAGAACCTAGTTTTTGGGCTTTATTTCTTCTTTTTTGGTGGTGCCAAGATCTTTTAAACCCTCTCCAAGTAGTTTGGCATTGAGATTATGTGGTATTATGGAGTTGTGATGACATTTTTGGTCTTGTACTTGTTGTACCGGTGCCATATCAGACCTACACATATCTAATTTCAATTACCAGTTTTGTATATTCCTCTTCAAATGAGTTTGGGTGAAGTTTGGGGCTGTTTTGAGGTGGTGTTTCAGCCTATGATCGATTTGATGTGTGTTGGGCATGAGTTGGTGGTTTTTCTGGGTGATTTCCTTGCTATTCAAACCTGTTTGCAGTTTGTTACAATTGATATAGACCTGCAATCTACCTTACTATCATCTATATGAGATATTCTACTTGTTGGGTTCTTGATTACATTGATTATCCATGTTATTTAGCCTATTATAGAGAGTTACAGCAGTTATATTAGTGGTATTGCTTTTGATATATCATTGTAAAACACTAGATGGTAGTTTCACCAATGGGCTTGGTCATTTCTTATTGATGTATGTACTCACCCCACTGAACGAGTGGTGAATATTGGATTTACTCACCCCACTAAATTTGGAAATATTGTATTTACTTACCCCATTGAATAAGTGGAGAGAGCTGAATTTGTTACCCACTAAATAAGTGGAAGCTTTGTAATTGCACTTTGCTGAATGTTAACAAACAGATTGTCCCCTTCAAATAATTAGATAAATGACTCAAATATGCCCAACAATGAAGAAAAATCAGTTACCAACAACTCTGGAGATTGCTATTGGATTAGCAATCGTCCTCTGAATTGTAGAGGTACAACTCCCTCTTATGATCTTCAAGGAATTAGAAAAACTGAAAATAAAACAAAGTATGCTTTTAACCAAAAAGCAAGAAAGGCCAAACCCAATATCAAGAAGAATCTCAATATCAGATGCAAGATAGAGATAATAAAATATTGGCACAAAGACCAGTTTAATCTTGAAAATCACAGTGAATAAAATGATACACTCAATATTATCTGGAAAATAAAATCTATCATGAAGAAACTACGTAACTCACACAAAGGTAAAGCATAGCATTAAGATACTCCTAAACAAAAAGATTTAAGAACATCAAATTGTCCTCACAATCTGAATGCACAAAGACAAGTAGCGATTTCATTCTCAGAAAAATAGCAGCAAAGTCTATACAATATTGAGCTTTCAAAAATGATCTCCTCCAATACTAAGAAAGAGATACAATATATATAGCCTTTATTTCCCCCAAGACTTTTCAGTTTCGTAATTGTTCATCTTTAAAGAATCAGTTATAATATGACCTTTCATGTTCTGGTAATTGCCTTTTTTTAAAAAACGTCTGAAAAAAAAAGCTTCAGACATCATAGGCGGGATTCCATGTACTTCTACTAACTCGGGCGGGGTTTTGTGAACTTTTGCTAACTTTCCACCTAGCGGGATTTTGAACAATTCTGCTAACTCTCCATCGGGCGGGGTTTTGTGAACTTTTTCTAACTTTCCACCTGGCGGGATTTTGAACAATTCTGCTAACTCTCCATTGAGCGGGGTTTTGTGAACTTTTTCTAACTTTCCACCCAAGCGGGACTGTGTAAAATTTTTAACTTTGTAATCACCTCTTTGAGCCTAAAGATGAAAAATTTCATAACTTTCAACTAAAAGGTCCATTTTCCATGAAATTTGAACAAGAAGAAGCATGAACTCTCTAGAATAAAACCCAGGAATCGTTTTTGCTCTGAATGCACGGATTCCAAGATCTAACATCATTTATATATTGCTAGCCAAAAACTTAAAATTTTAAAATCTCACCAACGGTAAGGCATCTTGGCATGAAAATTGGCCACATTCGACAAAAAGAGGTTAGGATTAGATTTGCAAAACGATTTTGCACCAGCTTCATTAGATTTTTAAAATTAATTGTTTTTTGTGATTTGGCAAAAGGGCATTTGAAATTTAATATGGGCCAGGTCAAAACTTGGCCAACAATTGGCTCTGTCTGGGGGACGAGGACTATAAAGGACGAAGCAAGGAATCCAAAATCTCAAGCATGGACCAATGCTTAAATTCCATTGGGCTACAAAGTCAAAGAGCATGGAGGAGAAGGAGCAAGAGCAAGCCAAAAACCAGAACAAAGCAGGAAAGGAAAGCACCTAAACTACCAGCACAACAAAAACTCCTACTATGTACATGGTAGGAAGATCCTACCTCAAATGATCTCCAAGATAATCATGCAATTCCATTAATGGGCTGGGAGTAGTAGCAACTTGTGCGGAACAATACTTGGTGACTGATAATCATATGCACAGCTAATTGCCAACTCGCGACTGCTGCCATCAAATAAATAAAACCAACACCCTGTAAAGACTTTCTAGATAAAGTCTTATGCTCAAAAAGCTATTCCTCATTGTATACTTCAGCAATCAAATGACTCATACCAGCATCGCTTTGCATAAAATCACCAAAATCTGCTTGTGCAATGTCAGCTGTAATATCATGTTGCACTTGATTTTTTGAACAAAAGGAAACCAGCCCTCGAATTGGACATCCCACATACAAATCATGAGATAAAGCAACTTCTCGAGTACCACATGTGGAAGTCATTGCATTATTTAAAAGTTTTGGACCCCAATATGTAGCACACGCTTCATCAAATTCATCAGACTCAATCTTCATTTTAGCCATTTCAATTTTTTTTTCATTTTCTTCCATCCCACATATAGGTTCAAAAATTTGACTGAAACAACTTGAATCTTGTATAATATTCTCTTCAAGATGAAAAGATTCATAAGTGGGACGGTTAATTACCTCATTTTCTGCTGCCTTGCCTTCAAGAATTTCATCAACAAACTTAGACACTTCATAATTAGGTTGCAAACAAGAAGAAAAGGTGTCTTGAGATTTAGTTACCTCTTGGAGCTGATTTTTATTTTCACCTTCAGCTATACAATGCATATTAACATCTTCAAAAGTGAATGCCTCTTTTTCCGATAACTTGCTGGCATCTTCTTTTTTTGAAAATTGACCTTCCATGTTCATGTTAACCAAATCATTTGATAAGTTTATATCAATACTTTCAGATCTGAAAGTTTCAATTTTTGGAGCATAAGGAGGCATCAATAGCTGTTCACTTTTGTTTAATTCTGAACTATCCATAACAACAGATGAATCTTTAGTATTTGTTGCAGCCAAAGTAGAAGATGTCATACATACCGATTGTTTACAAGGAGAGTAACCTTCTTAATCACTGGAAGAATCAGAATCACCTTCATCCATCTCACAGTTGAGATTATATATTTCAGCATTAAAAGATTTAATTTCCACATCACTAATTTCATTTTTCTGAAAATGATTCTGATAAAAAACTATGAGATTTAAAAATTCAGTTGATGGGCATAAGAGATTTGATGAATTTTTCTTTTGAAACTTTGGGGTTTTATGTTGTGCACATTTTTCAATATTATTTTTCTTCCATACTCCAGATAAAATAAAATCATCTTCAATATTAACAGCTTCTTGCTTTGCAATCTCAAGATCACTTACCTTACTTCGCTTCAAGAGAAAATGGACATCAGGATGTAATGCTCCAGCAAAAATGGTCATTTGCAGCTCTTTACTTGGCCGAAGATTATGAAGAATCTTTTGTAGGCATCTGTCAAACCGTTCTACAAACTCCCTTATAGATTCACCCTCTTTCTTTTTGAGGTTGAGAAATTGAGACAGGAGTGCACATGCATCAACTGCTGGTTTAAATCTTCCAAGAAACTTCTTCTTCATGCTGTCCCAGTTAGTAATACATCCATGTTCTAAAGATTGAAACCAAATTGCAGCAGCTCCAATGAGAGATTCAACAAATAGTCTAACAAAAACATTTTCTTCTCTTACCCCAAAATTCCACAAGCTACGGCGAAGGCTCGAATGTGATCATTTGCAACCTATGAGTCTTCTCTATTAAACTTCGAAAAATTCTTTCTTGAACCTGCAGGCAAGTCTGAATATTGCGGTAGCGCTAAAGGTCCAAATTGGGCACACCATGGTTGGGCTGAAACCAACGCCATAATGTAGATTTAGGAAAAGAATGGCTAAGTCTTTTACCAAAAATAATTTCTGGGCAGATCCCAAATAATAGAGTCGCCAACCTCCATTTTAAAGGAGGTATTTTCAGATTTCTGGGAAAAGAAAAACACTTGGAAATATAGGAACTTCGATTCTTTCCCCAGCGGAGTCGCCAAAAATATGTTAGCAAACAGATTGCCCCCTTCAAATAATTAGATAAATGACTCAAATATGCCCAACAATGAAGAAAAATCAGTTACCAACAGTTCTGGAGATCGCTATTGGATTAGCGATCGTCCTCTGAATTTTAGAGGCACAACTCCCTCTTATGATCTTCAAGGAATTAGAAAAACTGAAAATAAAACAAAGGTATGCTTTTAACTAGAAAGCAAGAAAGGCCAAACCCAATATCAGGAAGAATCCCGATATCAGATGCAAGATAGAGAAAATAAAATATTGGCACAAAGACCAGTTTAATCTTGAAAATCACAAAGAATAAAATGATACACTCAATATTATCTGGAAAATGAAATCTATCATGAAGAAACTGCATAACTCACACAAAGGTAAAGCATAGCATTAAGATACTCCTAAACACAAAGATTTAAGAACATCAAATTGTCCTCACAATCTGAATGCACAAAGACAAGTAGTGATTTCATTCTTAGAAAAATAGCAGCAAAGTCTATACAATATTGAGCTTAAAAATGATCTCCTCCAATACTAAGAAAAAGATACAATATTTATAGCCTTTATTTCCCCCAAAACTTTTCAGTTTCGTAACTGTTCATTTTTAAAGAATCAGTTATAATATGATCTTTCACATTCTGGTAACTTTTTAAAAAAAAAGTCTAAAAAAAAAAGCTTCAAACGTCACAGGCGGGATTCCATGTATTTCTGCTAACTCGGGCGGGGTTTTGTGAACTTTTGCTAACTTTCCACTTGGCGGGATTTTGAACAATTTTGCTAACTCTCCACTGGGCGAGGTTTTGTGAACTTTTTCTAACTTTCCACCTGGCAGGATTTTGAACAATTCTGCTAACTCTCCACCAAGCGGGGTTTTGTGAACTTTTTCTAACTTTCCACCTAGGCGAGACTAGGGAAAACTTTAGTGGCGAATCTTTGCCAATTGGCTAATAATTGAAATTGGGACTTCCAGAAATGGCTAATAGTACAAGCTAAAAAGGATGTTGAATCGCCAGGTTTTACGAAAAATTAATTTTGTCTCAATTAATTCGCCTCTGTAAATGATGCGTCATTGGAACCGATTCGCTAGTAGTTTATACTATAATTACAAATATTAATTAAATTTTCCAGTAATATTATATTACTACCATTAATTTTGGAGCAATATTGCCACAATAATAAATTAGCATTTAATTTTAGGGATACTTTAGCCTTGAATAGGGCTTTTATTTATTGTCATCGAATCATCAATTATCTTTTTAATCAAATGGCTACAGGTTGATTTCGTGCCCTAATACACACGTTCCTTTTAAAAGGCTTGTTGAGGCCCAAAATTTGTTTTGGTCCACACGATTAAACCTAATCGTGTGGCCCAAAACAAATTTTGGGCCTCAACAAGCCTTTTAAAAGGCACGTATGTATTAGGTTGCAGAATCAACTTGCAACCATTCGATTAAAAGGCTAATCAATGGTCTTCATTGTCGGCCTATCACCCAAAACTTGAACCTTGTAACCTATGTTGCGAGGTTCTGGAAGTTTGAAACTAGGCGACAGTGTGTTGGTTGAGGGATCACTGACTTCTCTAACCTTGAAACCTTGTCGCGGTGTTCAAAAGTTTCTTAACTTCCCGATTGGTTGATCTTCTTTGTTGTTGCGGCATCTTGGAGTTTCCTAACCTCCGACTGGAGGTTGTGAAGTTTGTGGTTTCTCTGACTAGGCGACAAGCCGATGGATGGTGGGACTAGTCTGCATGGATGGTGATGACCGCGTACGGCAGTGACTTGGATGTCGACGGATGTGGGGACCACTTGGAGGTTGGGAGTTAAATATTTAAGTCTTTTTCGAGAGACTTGTTGCGCATATTGTAGATTCCCATCTTGATTCTCCGGAATTGCACAAGTGGTGTACGTGTGTCTTGGTGGAGACCACAAGGAATAGCCGACAGTTTGGTGTGATAGTCAAAGGTGATGGACGAGTGATGTGTCAACACGTGGCACAATTTCATTTGTTGATTTTACATCGCTATTGTAAATCAACAATCATTAGCAAATTTTAAAATGAGAGATTCGCCATTGTAATTAATCTTTTTAGTGATTATTCGCTAGGATTCACCACTATGATTATTATTTTTACCAATTATTCATTAAGATTTGCCAAGATTTTACAATTTTTTTAAATCCCTTGGTGATGCCCTTTCAAAAGCACAATTAACATAATCACATCTTCAACACTACATTTAGCATTATAATTAATGTGGCAACCGCCATACCAAATGGGCATTAATTTTTAACATCTTTGATTTATCATCTGTAGATGTTACACATAAATATTTGTGCCTCCACTTCTTTTTGAGGTGGATAGGACTGTATTTTAGAGCAATCAATATTCTCTTTTAATAATATTGCCTTTTTTACAACTAATTTGTCTAGTGCACATGCTTTGATCATTATAAATGATGCAAAGTTTGATTTTTATTTCAAAGATATAAAAGCTCTTTTTTTCTTTTGTTGCTTGTAATTGTAAACTGTCTTTAGAACCAATTAAGGGTTGTAAGGAGGTGTGTACAAATGGTATGTAATGCAAGTTCTATGGTACCAAGGTTGGTGATTATTCTGAGTTTGATTATGGCACTATGCAGTATGTTTTTTCCATGATAGTTTCTTTGCAATAATAAGAAAAATGGCTTCATGTACAGGTTCTATGTTGCTAAAATTTATAACTGAGATGGAGGCAGCATGGTCTTATCGATACAATGTTGAATTTTTGGCTCAACAATATTCTATGACAGAACAAAGATTATGGTTTGCATCTACAATTGTTGGCCTTCTCATGTGTAGAATTGTAAGTATTTTGTGAACCTACATTGCATTATGATCTTATAGTTTATCGTGCAAAGAAGATTTCTCAACTTTTTCCATTAGCAACTCTATAATTTGTTTGTTGATTCTATTTTTCCTATAACTGAGAGAACAGCTCAAATTTGGTAAATGTAGATAAAATAAAAGTCAAAAGAATGAAGTTAATCACTATCATTGTAGATCCTCTTGGGTACACTAAAGGGATTGTACTCTAATAAGTGAATCAGGTACAGTTTGACATTGTTGGTAGCCATAATGAGCTAGCCAGTAAAATTTGCTAGCCTTGGTATGTTGACTTAAGATGATGCATGCAATACTTTGCTTTTGTACCCTTGATTATAAACATATTATGTAATATTTGAGTTTTTTTTCAATAATTGAGGTATCATATAAGAAGAGTAAGAGAATATTTATGAACAACCCATTTAAAAAATACAAAGGCCCCATAAAAGTGAGGGATGCACCTAGATGTGATAGAAATATGATATCTTCAAGCCTTATTTTATTTTGTGAGTTTGGTGATATAAAGGAATCAAGAGCCCGAGTTAATAAAATTCATGCAGATCTAATCAAACACAACAAGTGTGGTGGCATTCGATGACCTTGGAACTAGTCAAATTATAAGGGGAAGCTCAAGTAAATACATGTGGCCTCATAACCTTCTTGAATGAGGTTTCCATTAGACAAATGGAGTCAAACCTTTCCTAGACTCGAGTAAATGTTGAGATTTTCCACCTCATAATTAGTTACTGTCATAATTGTGCAACAACTTCCTCACTATTTTCCCTAGTTGCATTATTTTTATGTTACAAAAGAGTAATGGAATTTGGGATTTTAGCAAATGAAGAATGTATGGTAGTGGAATGTAACTTGAGATTTTTTATATTTGTTTGGTTATGTGTGTCAATGTATGATGGAGATTTGCTAAAAATTATAAGCCTACACTTCTGAATATGGATTTTGAGTTGATGTTAGGAACCGTTCTAGTAGACTGAATGTTGGGAATATTTGTCACTTATGATCTAATTTGGGATGCATGTGTTGATCAATGATATGTGCTACTCTTAAGTAGGTTTAGGTTGGCATTGTATGGCACCGTTGCAATATAAATTTTCCCTTGTAAGACTCTTAGCTTTATATTATAGCAACACTAGTATTTTATGTTAATCTGGCTGGGTACCAATGAGTTAGAAGTGTTGATAATAACAGAGACGCCTCTTAAATTTCTATGGACAAGCTCAAACTTGAGTGTAGGACCTCCCATTATCATGCTAGGGTGCATTTCCACTAAGGTAGGCCCTTTGCAACTCATAGTGTAGATTGTTTATCCAACAACAGGTCCGAAAATCAGATCTTGACACATGATCAAAAAGTCATTTTTTGTCATTATCAGCCAAGAAGGTGTAGGAGAATTTCAAAACTTCAAAAACCTTGCAGATGATAGTTTTAAAGCCAACAAGATACTCCACATTACTAAAGATTATCTTTGGTTGATCCAAAGCATCTCAACAAAGTTAGAGTTTCAGATGTGTTGCAGAAAATGGAGTGTCGGGCAGTTTCACAATTACTTTGACGATTTCACAAATGCTTTGGTGGTGCCTTATTGGATATAGTAAAGGTTGTAGTTGTGTCTTCCTCTCCCATTCGTTTTTAATAAAGCAACCACTGAATATGGCTTGTTGGAGTTATATAAACCTAGGACAGACCAATTACAAAGGTTGGTTCATATTCTATTATTCAACGAAAGGTGTTGCAGACTGATGTACAGAGTTTTCATGGAGTTGTAGGCATGTTGTAGCTGTGGAACTCCTTTGTTCTTGTTTCCATGTATTCTTGAAGGTCCTAGTGACATTGAACCTACTTGTAAAGGCTGATATATAGTGACATGAGGATTTTGAAGCTCTCCCTTGTGAGAGCTTGTTCACATTTAAGGGTTTCTTTAAGTGTGTACATGTGTCCAGTCTCATTTTCATGCTTGTTACTATCACTTTCTACTGTTATATGCTACATTGCATGTGTTCTTTTGAACTATACTGATTTCATTATGCATTTGCAAGTTTATTGGTCATTAGAAGGGTTTGTGAACCTAGTAGAGATAAATTCATGCTTAAGAAACAATGAAGTGGAATCTCCAATCCAGTTTACTAGTCAAATTGGTATTAGAGAACGGTTTAAGTTCCCTGCAAAGTTCTTGTGCTGAAATGTAGAAGATTACTTGCAAGTTATGCTTGTAACTAGATCAAGAGAGACTAGAATTGTACAATGAGAGCAACGTCAAAAGACATGGATAGAGAAATGTTTAATGAAGAACTACGACTTCGTTGGTGGGAAGATGTGGCTTAGATTTCTATCTATGGGGAAATTAAATAGTTTGGAAGACATCATTTTAACCTTGTCCAAAAAATTGGGAATTGCTCAAGAACATGAAGAGAAAATGATATAGGAGCATCCAATATGCAAGAGCAATCTTGTATCACCTACAAGTATTTTCTTTCATGTTCTTTTTTTTTGTTTTGAAATTTTCCAAATTAAGTTCTAGTCATCACACTCTTACCACAGAGGTATATCCTTGTTCAGTCATTATTTTAGCACATCAGAATTCTAAACAATAATCTTATTGTGTAGTTCTGCCTATTCGTCCTGTAGCTTCTAAATTGATTTTAGAACTTTGTAAGGTCATATTCTATCATGCCACATCATGGCTAAGGGTTTTGCTTATTGGTTAACATAATGTGTCTTCAAATTTTGTGAGGAAAACCCAATTGAGCCATGTGGTAAATATTTGAACATCGCGCCAACATTTGAAGACATATACAAGCTTATTGGTCCTAGGAAGGTTAATGATTAGGACCACAATGCATTCCAAATCTTACATCTTACCACATTCATCCAAGGAAAGTCCTACATGTTTCAATGTGCATTGAGCATTATACCACTTTGTTGGTTGACACATAACCTCCTATTTTATTGAACTCACTAAATAAATATCATTCATTCTATATTGGAAGGAAATTAGTTGATAGTTGGCTCATCACTAGCTCAAGGAATTTCAATAGCAGATTGAAGAGCATCATATTGTATATCGAACTCATGAGACTATAACTAAGTTTGCACATTGATTGTGCCTATGATGTATTGAAATCAATGATTGAGGTCCATTCTATTGTAAGCCCTTGCACCAAGATTGTGAATCAATAATATCGTCATTCCATCTGTTTTCTGTGGCATTTTTTTTCCGTTGTGTTTTGTTCGATAGGATACTCATTAACTAGATCCTCCATCAATCATTGCATCAAAAAGAGGAGTTTAAAGAGCCACTATGATTGAAAGATAAAGTGTCTTCATTCAAATAAAGAAGAAAAGCATATTAGCAAAAAAATCCAAAGGCATCTAATAGATTGTGCCATCTTAAAGAAGCCATGCATATCCTTTGACATGTCAATGTATCTCTTCATCTTCAATCAGTGATTATTTATCAACTTTTAGTAGTCTCTATCAAGGGGGGGTGATTCACAATAGTCTTAGTGATTCAACTCCCTAGTCAACCTTAAGAGGGGATGTTGGAGTTTGTAATCTTATCTAAGGACCTTATTTAGGTTGGCCTACTCTAGATATATCTCAAGTCAACCTCTTTTGATATGTATATTAACATGTATATACACATATTCAAACCCATTATTTTATGTTCAAGTTTTATTAAGTTTTATAGCCTATGCACATCATCATATGCTTTTTCTCCTTTCTCACATTGTTCTTGTCTTGTTAAAGTTAGTCACTTTGTTCCTAAGAGTGCGTACCTACTAATTTATACAAAGGTGATACATTGCATGTATCAAATCCAAAATTACCAAAAAAATTTAAAGACCAAAATGGTTGCCAATGGATGGGCTATAATTATCCTCTTACCAAGGGAAGCAATACAAATATCAGTATACTAATGACTAAAAGCAGTAACCCAAGAATGTATCTTGACAAAGAAATGAGGAGGTACTTTATTTCTAGAATGGTGATAAGGGATTTACCTTTCTAGAGTTTGCTCAAATGAAAGAAGTGTAGGTAAGAGATTTGCTTGATAATGTAAAGAGAGAACAAGTATGGAAGATGTGACCAACACACCTAAAATGTATTGAATTATTGATGATTGTTCAAAAGATGACGAATCAATAATGAGTTCCAAGGAAAAATCATAAATCAATTCATTATGTCTCGATTGATCTAGGATTTTATCATATTTTTAAAATGCCTTTCACAACAAGGTGTCACATCCCCTGCCAATGACGTCCAAGCTGGACAAAGTAGATGAGGGAAAATGAATTAAAAATAAATAAATAATAGAATAAATTAAAATCGTTGATGGAGACAACGATTGGCCAATGAAGGAAGGCATTGATGAAGGGGACAAACTCCATTAAATAGGTGAGGGTGTAGTATGTAGGAAGGGGGCGTGAGACAAGAGGATGCATGTGCCATTAATAAGGCATGGCATTCGTTCTAGAAGTGAAGACTACAAGGCATGAGAAATGACACACAAGTCAATTATTTAACCCCCCTCCCATGACTTCAATAAACATGCATTCAAGGTCATAGTTAGATGGGAGAATGGCATGCATTTACCATGTGTATGGTGCCCCTAACAAGAGCTGTCCAAAAATTGCAAAATGGTGGTTAGTTTGCCATGCAAAATACCCCAGTCCTCCATTGATGACCTCATAAAAGAGGCATTTTGAGAAAAAATGGAAGGAGAGGCAAGAGCCTTGGGAGATAGCACATAGAGGGGAGATTGTGAATAGCAGAGGGAGAAAGTGTAGGGAAAATTCATGAAACTCGAACAGATGGAGATGGAGGCAAAGAGTTGCAAGAAAAGAAGGCAGAAAATAGCGTGGGAAAAGGAGTTGCACAGGTCCGGAAAGGAAATGTGGTCTCATGGAATGCAAAGATTGTAGGATATGCACAAAATAGATTCGTTGAAAAGGCTTTAGAAATTCTTAGGCAAATGCAATTAGCAAGTTTAAAGCCAAATTTTACAACCGATGCCCATATTGTTCTTGTCTGTACCGTAATGAGAGCCCTTCAATAGGTGATGGAATCCCCATCAAAGCTTAAAAGAGAGGAATTTATCAGATGCGTGAGAGAAAGACAAAAGGGCAGTGCAGATAGTAGGGAAGCAAGTTGAAAAGACGTTTTGGGTAATGGAAGAAGAGGGGAAAAAATCCAACGTGAGTAGGAGAAATGAGAGCTCAGATTCACCAACACAAGGGCAAGGGAAACCACACGTCAGTTATAGATGAGTTATTTCTTTCTTCCTATGCTTACTATTTTATTAATGCTTTTTCCTTAATGTTTCTCACTTCATTACTTTGGAGATAAGTAACATGTCAAATAAACCTAAGTTGAATTGTTAAATCTGGGTTGTGAAAAAAGCTAAAAGGATTATTGGGTAGTCATCAATTAAATTTCTATCTTTTATGTTTTGTAGACATAGACAAAAGTTGTAGAAATATTATTGAAGGATATATTCTAATATCTATTTTGGGGATATGTTTGTTATTAATAATCAAGGATTTTAGTTGACATAGGATGATTTGATATTCCATTTTTAGAATATGATCATGATTATTATTGAATTTTAAATAATATGGTACCTTTTAATAGTCAACTGAGTGTAAGAAATTGGGAATTATCCATTGTTGTAGTTAAAAATTATTACTTCAAGGTGATTCATATTAAAAGTTGAATAATCAATAAATTGAATAGTATATGAATATCTTCTTATTCTTAATTAGGATATAATTTTATTACCAAGTGCAAGAATGATGCAAATTATGGTAACATTGTTCATCTATATATATATATATATATAGAATGATATTAAATAAAATAAAAACCATTCCTTAATAAGTATTTGGGGAAACCAAGATCTAGAGGTAACTATTATCTTGTAGGGTGCCCAAGATCTCAAGTGCTAGAATACTTGATGTGTGAAAGTTGGGATTATTAGGAATTCATCAACAAGGAATTTTCTATAGCCAAGGGAGGATTATTTGAATATCCAGGTGTGTACTTTTGAGTAGACAATGCTAGGAGATCAAATAGGATCTTACCTTGAGTTCATTAAACCTCTATATTGAGACTCCAAGTGAAACAAGATGGCAAGTTTAGGTTAAATCTCTAGCGATAAGAATACCTCATAATATGATCTAAGAATATAATACACCTGATGCAAGATTTGGCATACCATCACTTAATAATATAGTTGATAAGGAATTCATTAATGAAACTAAAACTATACTTGTACCACATTATTTTGTGATTAAATAGAATGAAACTATCATTTATTTCTATGATATATGATATGAAGCTTGTTTAGTAAGTCTAAGCATAAGGTTAGTGGATGAGTTTTAAACTCGAGTTTCCTGTATTTGGTAAATATATCAAAGAACATATTATGATATGGCCAATATCATAGTATATTGGTATATGCATTTATAAGAAGTATTTAGCTATAAGTGAAAAGTGCAAATATTATCTAGTCCATAAACTAAACTATTATAAGAAGGTGGGATTGTGCTATAAGATAAATGAGTCAAAAAGGGTAAGAATAATATTGCTATCAATATCATTGAGTGTACATTGTCATCTAATGATCTTGTAGATAAACCGTTGCCAACCATCTTGAGTTGATTTGTATATCAACTCTATCAAGAACAAGTTTATAACTATTGTGGTTTATCTTTCAAAGTTAACATAATATTTGTATGTCCTTATCAAGATATGATACATTCAAATGAAATTGATCTCATAAATTAATAGGATCATGATGCTTAATCATATTAGTTGAATAGCATTTGGAGCCATATTGGGGCTTCACATAATTGTCACCTTATGAATAGATGATGATTATTACTGCTCTTACTATTGGTAGATGTATCCTAATTGAGATAATTATTCTACCGTGTTATCCTCATATATGGATGTTTAAGGGTTTTTTTTCATTGGTATTAAATAGTGGTTTAAGATAGCAAAAACCATTAGACATGTGATATCTAAGATTACCCAATCATGTTGTATACATGTTATCACACTCTAAGCCTAAATAGAACCCTATGTTATAAACTAGGTGGTACTATCATCAGGGTACCAAAGGTAGCACGATATCCTTGATAGGAAATTGTAAGGGGTTCGGGGATGCTCACATTGAATTAGAAGTAATAACTATGGTCAGGTTTAGTTTGAGATTTTTATATAAGTGGATGGAAATGTCACAACATAAGTTTGCTATATTGGGAAATAGTGCACATGTGTCCCTTGAGAGAAACCTTGTGAGGAGAGCTACGTGTGACTTGATCCGTTTGGAAGCAGGTACGTAGGCGCTCCTTGAGTGAAGGATGTCCCTGTGACCTCAAGTCTAGAGGGGGAGGATTCAAGGGGATAACTTCGGGGTTTGGGCTTGTTCCTAATTGGTTTGACCTCCTCCGTAAGCTTCAATTTGAGGCTGAAATGGGTACCAAATGGGTATGAAATGAATTAAGGAAATCTAATAACTTGTATTTAATGCATTATGTGTTTTAAATAGTAAATGAACAAAGTAAGTGATTTAACTACTTATAATTGGTAATTAAATATATGTATATGTTGGGTAAAGTCTATCTTGTGTTGGTTCCATGCGACTTTTATGTGTTGTAAAAATCGACTCCATATCTAGAGGTCTCTATGTATAGGCTTGTGTATCTATTGTTTGTGATTGTGATTCATGTTATGCATGACCCACACAAGTGTGAACCTCTAAGATACTTGAGTAGTGAAAGGCAGTCTTTGGACTGTGCCAATGATCGATGTCTAGGCTACTGCTAGGGACTAGCTGACGTTCACTTGGTTCATGAAGGTGAAGGTTGCTATGGGCTACCTTGGTTATATGATATAGTATCAGTTGCACGGGTAGGGACCCATCCGTGCAGGTAATGGTAATCCGGGGCTAATCGTTGTATCAAGGGGGTTCACTGGCTATCACTGAGGGCACGGAAATGACAGATGCCAAGTGTTACTTGGGATTGTGAAGATAGATGACAATATCACTAAGGTCACAAGGTGGTATATGTCGGGAGCTACTTCTTCCTAGATGGTAAAACATGTTGTCGGTGGCCTATAGGCGATTGAAGTTAGAATCCACCGGGTTATGGTAGGTTCACTATTTGTGGAAAGCCTTGGGATGGTGGACAAACCCGCGGTGTAGTATGGGATGCACCGAAATCCCCTTCCTAGTTGTCAGATTGTATACTTGGCCTTGTAGGGTTGAGGATGGACCCGCAGTGTAGTATGGGATGCATTGAATCCTCTTCCCATTTGTCCAATGGTGCAGAAGACCGGTGGAAATGTAAGAACCCTTGTTCTCTCCAAATGTAAAAAACTATGCACTGCTGTTCTTTTTTTTGTTTTGTTGTTTTATTGTTTTTGAATTTAATGAGGTTCTATGCTTTTTATACTTTTTGCAAATATGATATTGAAAAGTAATGAAGGAAATGATATATGCAATGTATTGAATATTCAATTTGCTGAAATCAACTTTAAATTGTTTACATATAGAAATCAGACTCTTCAAACTATTGCAATTACAAGTAATCATACCTGGAGTCCATAGCTTAATATTTTCAGGTCTGAAATCTCTGAACAACAAACAAGAATATCAAATATTTCAATGCCTAGATTCAGAATCTGTATTCTCCCTCTTAGAAATGATAGATAATGATTGCCTTGGTTATATCGCCCAAACTTGGACAATATTGAAGCCTTAGAGAGAATCGCTTCAGCCTTCAAGTCTACACGCCTAGCCAAGTAGGAATCTGTACAGCCCTGGCAGCAGCTGTACGGCCCATAAACCAACAAATGAACGGCCCAACAGTTGTTTATTATGATGATCTCTATCAACAATGGTGACCTTAAGATTTTTTGTGCTCAAACCCCTTCAAAACTTGCAGAAAACTTGACAAATATGCTCAATATTGACTCCAAATGAAGCCAATCCACAATGCAACCTTAAGATGGTATTGCACACCCTCAGGCAGCTACACAATGAAGATACCACATTCTTCAATGTCTTGAAATTGTAGAAATTGCAGAAACCCTTGTTTCTTCTTCTCACAATGCCAAACTCACAAAGCCAAATGTAAAATAAATGCTCATAAGATGATCGATTTGCTTTTGTGGATGCCTTATATATTTCTCTTGAAATGCACAATTCCCAATGAGGTATTTGACTTTTAAAAATAGATTATTTTATTTTCTTTTGATAACTTTTATAAAGTCACATTAAATGGATATTAAAATGTCTTTTAAGTCATTAAATGGCCCCCCCTTTGACATAAAGTTATAAAATAACTTTATAATGCACTTTTTGAATAAATAATTAATTATTATTAAAGATTAACTTTAATAATAATTATAAATATCATATCTCCCTAAATAAACATTTGTTTTCCATGCCGTTTGAACTAGGAGGTCGAACACTGCATCCACAACATGTTCAGGTATCTTTCTATAAATAGCAATATTGGACTTCAATAACTAGGTGACTTACTATAAATAGTAAGTGTGCATAACTGACTCCCGAAACACCATCAAAGGCCAATCCTAAACAATACAATGCTCTGGAGAAGAACAACTCGATAACTGCCAAACAAGACCCTCTAACTATGAGTAATAGCCTACAAGGGTAGGCAAAAATGGGGACATTACAGGAAAGGATAGGACCCACGGTGTAGTGTGCAATGCATTGATATTCTTTTTATCTAGGATGCATTATGGACATGTGTTAGTCAGCCATTGTGTATGTGATGTATGTTGGAACTCATCACTATGTATTTAATATATATGTTGGAGCTCGTTATTGTGTATTTGTGATGTATGCTGGAGCTCGTTATTGTGTATTTGTGATGTATGGTGGAGCTCGTCACTGTATATATGTGATGTATGTTGAAGCTCGTCACTATGCATTTGAGATGTATGTTGGAGCTTGTTATTGTGTATTTGTGATGTATATTGGAGCTCATTATTGTGTAGTTGTGATGTATGGTGGAGCTTGTCACTATGTATATGTGATGTATGTTGGAGCTTGTCACTGTGTATTTGTGATATAGTCTGGGGCCAGTCACTAATGTAAATTTAATATGCATATGAGAGAATCATTGTTGTACTTGTGATGTACATAGGAGCTAATGTCCATTGTACTTGTGATTTGTGTATGATCTAGACACTGTTGTACTTGTGATGTGTATGAGCTAGTCAGCTTGTGTATATGGAGGTATGCTCGTGACAACCATTGTGTATGGTCTTTGAGATTATGACCTATGAATGACCCCTTGTGAATATTGTGAATGTTTGTACACTAATGATTGGTAATGTTTGGTATGGAACCAACACTTGATGGCAAGTTATTATCAAAAGTTATTATCATTGTATTATAATTAACTAAGTGATAACTCATGCTTAATGAATAAGTCATGGTAAGGCGAGATCAGAGATCTCATGCAAGAGGAGAGAATAAACTCCCTCTTAACATTGTGGGGCAAACTACAAAGCCTCTGATTCCCACGAGGGGATACGTAGGCAGGGTCACCATGAACCCTCATGGTTTAGGTCTGGGTCTAGGAATGACCCTAGCAATATGAGCTTAACACTTCTGAGTGTAAGCATATAAGTTGTGATGTTGATTTGTTATCACAATGATGAATGAAGAAATTTTGATATTAGCACATCAATCATAAACGAGAGATGCTTGGTCAGTGAAGTTAGTAGTTGATGCTAATTGAATTTAAAAAAAAAATTGTAGTGCCCAAGGGGCAGATTTTACACAAGGTTTAGTATTAAGGGAGAAAAATTGTACATTTGACAACTTCATATGGCTTGTGGTGTGAAAAGGAATATGATGGAAATCATGTCTCAATGTGTTGTGGAGGTGAATGTATTACCCACTAGAACAAATCAATAATTTTTGCACCCTCATTGAATTGCAGTGGACAACCCCTATTGAGAACAAGTTGATTGATATGAGAAGAGTTTTAATAGTATTGAGGATGATGTGAATCCAATGCCAGTACAAGGAGTACTAAGACCAATTTCCATTATGTAGATTTCATCTTAGTGATTCCAATGAATCCAACAATGATTTAGAAAATGATGTCAACTCTTTTGCAAAATATGTTATTGATTTTTTATCTAAACTTGATTTGATCTTGAGAATTGTTGATGTGTTTATGATAGATTTATTGGAACTCTCTTCAAATTTAAATTTTTTTTTTTTTTTTATTAAGGTAAAATGGGATTTTGAAAGGGCCTAGACCCTTGTGCAAGAAGGAAGGTAAGGAAATAAAACTCAACAAAATAATAAAGGCCAATCACTGGACACCAGAAACAAAACAACTTCACAACAACAAAAATCAGCTAACAAAGGGCAAAACAATACCCGACAAATGACCAGTCCAAAGTAAGGATGATTTGAAGCCAAATTGTTTTAAAGATCTTTGATTAACCACAAACATCTTATCTTTAATGGTAAGATCCTTCCTTACGAGTCTCATTTTTTTGGAAGAACCAAGAAGATCTAGAGGGCTACAAGCCATCCCAACTTCCAATCCGAAGCTCCTCTTTGAACCTCCGTCGAAGGGGTATCCTATTGGAAATAGGATGCCATTTAATTGCAATCCTAAACATCATTTATTTCATGTATCTCCTAAGTCCTTGGAAAGTGTTTTCAAACACTAGGATTAGAAAGAGATTAATTTTGAATGAAATAATCATGTTAATTGACATTTGTAATTAATTCTAAATGATAGGAGCATGTGAGGGCGTCCAAGATGAGTTCCTAAATAATAGGAGCACATGGGGCACCCACATGGAAGGTGGAACTCACCTTGAGTAAAGTTAATTGTTTGGAGTAAAAGATAACACTTTTGAATGCATGTAAAGATCCTAGGAGTCAGGGATTGATGTTTACATGCATGAAGTTTAGTTTAGTTCAGTTCAGTTCAGTTATCTTCAGTTAGTTTTAGTTGAATGCTAGTTGACTTCAGTTAACTTGGAATGCATGACTAATGACTTGAGTTGCATAACATATAACAGGTGACTACTTTCAGTTAACAGGGGATGATCATTCTTGCATGAATGGTGGAGAGATATGTTTCAGTTAACAGAGAATGACTCTAACCCACCTTGGGCGCCCAAGTTGGCTTCTTGGAGTTAACACTTTTGCATGTTAAGATATTTCAGAAGGCTAAGTTAAGTGGGCCCATTCTTGGACACCAACTTTGAGGATAAGCTTTGAAGATATCTTCGGAATAAACGTTGAGTTATGAGTTCAGTTTGGGACGCCCAAATGGATGAAGGAGTTGATTTGACATTGTTCTTCATGGTAGAACTCTACTTGCAAGAGATAGGCGTAGGTTTTTGTTTATGTAGCTAAAGAATTTGTAAAACTTTATGATTGCTGATCTAAATATGTGTTCTTTGTTACAGATTCTTTGTGGGTGATTATCTGATTAATTCATTTTATCATTTGTAGAATGAAGACAGAAGGTTGTAGAAGAATTAGACAAGATATTAGAAGATACCATAGTTGTCGGGAGACGCATCTCCCCCCCTCAGAGATGCATCTCGGAGATGGAGACGCGTCTCAGAGATGGGTACCATCTCCGGAGACTTCCGCTGAAGTTTCTCGAGTACCCTGCCATCTCCTGCTGTAGAAAACGACATCTCCCGCTAAAATACCTATAAAAACTTTAAAGTTTAAACATTTGAAACTTTAAAAATTAAAGCATAATGTATTTGACGCGTCTAAGAGTGATTAAATCATTGTTTTGAAAGTTCAATGTCATCATATTTTCAGATTTTCTATAAATTACTAATTTTATTTTCAGATTTTCTATAAATTATGATTTTTTTATTTTTTTTATTTATATTAAAAAAATGGCATCTCCAAGTACCCCCGTCTCCTATTTTCAAAAAAAAGTCGTACCGGTACCAGTACCAGTCTCCCATACCAGTACCAGTACCAATCTCGTGGCAACTATGGAAGATACACAACATATACTGTGGAGAAACTCTTTCGGGAAAAAACTCCACCAAGAATCAATGTATTATTTAATCTCTCAAGTAGATTACAATAATTCCAATCCTTGCTTGAGAATGCTTCTTTTTCCTTCAACAAATCTTCTTCACAACCTGCAATAAAAACTGATACAAACTCTCTTCAACTTACTTGAGATAAATAGGCAATAATCAACCTTGTAAACTCCAAAGAGTTACAATTACAAATCTCAAAGCTTATCACCAAAAACCTACGTCTATCTCTTGCAAGTAGAGTTCTACCATGAAGAACAATGTCAAATCAACTCCTTCATCTATTTGGGTGTCCCAAACTGAAGTCATAATTCAACCTTTATTCCGAAGATATCTTCAAAGCTTATCCTCAAAGTTGGCGCCCAAGAATGGGCCCACTTAACTCAGCCTTCTAAAATATCTTAACATGCAAAAGTGTTAACTCCAAGAAGCCAACTTGGGCGCCCAAGGTGGGTCAAAGTCATTCTTTGTTAACTGAAACATATCTCTCCACCATTCATACAAGAATGATCATCTCCTATTAACTGAAAGTAGTCACCTGTTATCTTTCATGCAACTCAAGTCATTAGTCATGCATTCCAAGTTAACTGAAGTCAACTAGTATTCAACTAAAACTAACTGAAGATAACTGAACCATAACTGAACTGAACTAAACTGATCTAAACTGAACTGAACTGAACTAAACTAAACTTCATGCATGTAAACATCCATCCCTAACTCCTAGGATCTTTACATGCATTCAAAAGTGTTATCTTTTACTCCAAACAGTTAATTTAACTCAAGGTGAGTTCCACCTTCCATGTTGGTGCCCCATGTGCTCCTATTATTTGGGAACTCATCTTGGATGCCCTCACATGCTCCTATCATTTAGAATTAATTACAAATGTCAATTAACATGATTATTTCATTCAAAATTAATCTCTTTCTAATCCTAGTGTTTGAGAACACTTTCCAAGGACTTAGGAGATACATGAAATAAATAATGTTTAGGATTGCAATTAAATGGCATCCTATTTCCAACATTCTCCCACTTGACATTATACATTGCAATTATTCTAAACAAGGAATCGTTATTATAAATCAAGTATAGGACATCAAGGCCAATGGCCTTCCTGCACCAACTAATCAATCCATGCCAACTTCAAATGCAACTTGCATAATCATGAAGCTCCAAGCAAATGATTAAAACCAAGAGAACTTATCTATAGGAACTGGTTTCATAAGATAATCTGCAACATTAATTAAAGTGTCAACTTTCTCAATTAATACCGTCTCACTCAACCATTTCTCGCACAAAGTGATACTGAACATCAACATGCTTAGTACGAGCATGATACATAGGATTTTTGGCTAAACACATAGCACTCTAACTATCACATTCAAGTTTAACTTACTTGCAGTTAAAACCAATACCTTTCCCAAGTCTATGTATCCAAACTGCCTCTTTGGAGGCATGTGAAACCGCCGAGTGTGTTGAACTCACATTCAACCAAGGTGTAGGCTTCTCTGTCTTTACTGTTGAAAATAATTTTTCTTACAAGTAACCATTCCAACATATATCTCTTACCATAAGAGAACTCAAGCCTCACCTATTTCTCCAAGTATCCATGAGGACCTGTAACCAACCAATCCATGCCAAACTCCTAATACAACATAGCACTATCATGAAGTAATCAAGAAAATGATTAATGTACCCAATACTTAAGAGAACTACACAAGATCAATGTCAAAGCTCCAATCATGAATCGGGAACATAAACATGACAACATGATCTAACCATCTCCTGCTAGGAGATCACATGCATTATAACATATATACATCCTAGTCTCAAAAGAACAAGTAATATGCCAAACTCTAAACTAGTATCAAGAGTATAACATGACATCATAACAAATACACTCTAAACCAATAAACCATATCTCCAATCACATGGAGATAACCTTACCAATGATGCATCCACGTCACTGCCAACAACTCCCACTGAACCGTGGTATCGAGTCACACATGGCATCGTGACTACCATCCTCTCCATGAAGATCACTCTGAAACATGAAGCAAAGAGTTATCACAAACAATATTAGCTGAAATAACCAATGCATCATTATTGTCATTCGAGGATTCCTCTGTAGAAGAATCAGAACTCTCTTTCTTGTTCTTACAATCCTTCTTCACATGTCTCGGTTTCCCATAATTCCAACACTTTACCTTACTCCATCCTTCTGGCTTACCCTTCCCTTCCTTGTCTCCCTTAGGTTCCTTTTTCTCAGGCCTACCTTTTACAAACAAGGCATCTTGGATTTCCATTTTAGACTTCCTCCTTATCTCCTTTGATAGGAGAGTAGGAATTATATTGTCCATCTTCGGATCTGCATCACTACCACTGATAGCAACAATTAGATTTTCCCAAGACTCTGGTAAAGAACAAAGTAACAAAATTTATTTATCTTCATCTTCTAGCTTTATATCTACAGATGCTAACTGACTTAGAATCAAATTAAAAGCATTCAAATGATTTGCAATAGAATCACCTTCTTTCATCTTTAAAGAATACAACTATCTTTTCAAATACAACTTATTAGTAAGACTTTTAGTTTGATAAATATCACCTATTCTCTTCCACAACTTATATGCAGTAGTTTCTTTTGAAACATTCAAGAGAACAACATCAGCAAGACATAATCTTATGGTCCCTCTTGCCTTCTTATCAAGCTTAGTCCAATCCTCATCTGACATCGTTGTAGGTGACTTCGTCTTATTACCAACAACTAACCACTGATCTCTCTCTTCAAGGAGATCCTCCATTTTTAATTTCCACATCTCATAATTAGATCCATTGAACCTTTCAATATCTAAACAAGAATTCATTGTAACAAACTTATTTTCCAAAATCAACAATAACAAAAAATAGTAAAAGCTCCCACTACAGCCAAAAAACCTCCAATCTTTTAAGAGAAAGGCGTCCCAATACTCTACCCAACCTCAGCTCTGATACCAAATGTTGAAAATTGAGGTGTTTATGTAGCTAAATACTTTGTAAAACTTTATGATTGCTGATCTAAATATGTGTTCTTTGTTACAGATTCTTTGTGGGTGATTATCTGATTAATTCATTTTATCATTTGTAGAATGAAGGCAAAAGGTTGTAGAAGAATTAGACAAGATATTAGAAGATACACAACATATACCGTGGAGAAACCCTTTCGGGAAAAAACTCCACCAAGAATCAATGTATTATTGAGAGAAAATGAAATAAATACAGAATTTGTAACAAAGAACACGTATTTAGATCAGCAATCATAAATTTTTACAAAGTATTTAGCTACATAAACACCTCAATTTTCAACATATCCATCACTACTTTGTTTTCAAGATCACTCCCCCTGGCCCTTGCTTCCCTTCTGCACAACCACAATAGTGATGTCATAATCATTATCAACCACTAGCACATGTTCCTTTTTGTCAAATTGAATAGTGTTTCTTGTTGCTCAAGCAAACAACATTGGCATGGCTTGTTTTAAAGAAATAACGGAAAAAAACGAAGATTTTTCAAAATCAATTTGTTGCACCCAAATACCCAGCTTAGATGATAAGGTAATCCATGAAGGGAGCACCTTGTCATCCTCCACAAGAACACTAAATATTGCAAATAGAAAATGTTCTTGAATTTCATGACCACATCTATTGCAATTTATTGTTTGAAAGTATTGGCTATGCCCATAAATATCTCTTCATCCTAGTATTCCAATGGAAAACCTAGCAATCTAACCCAAACCAAAAACTTGTTGATGCTATCTTTCATTGGATTAAAACCCGAAGACCAATTTTTAAGGAAAAGACCATTTTTCCCAAGAAACCAAGAACCTTCCAAAAGGATCCTTGAGTGATGCATATTATGCTTTATATTTTATCCCTAGAAGGGAGCTTGCATTTCAAACATTTTATCGATTACCTCAAGTGGGACTAACTATACAACTATAATAATTGTTGGACAAACAATGTATGCAAGCAAGCATTTCTCCATGAAGTACACCTATTTTATTTGTCAAGAAGCATGGGAATCTCAAGTTGTATATGAATCATTGGTGTGTATTATGCTTTAGATCTTATTCATGAAATGGATCTTGCACTTTGGACATTGTATTGAATGAAGACCTTGGGTGGGACTAAAGATGCAATAGTAATTGTTGGACAAATAATGTATCCAACCAAGAGTCTTTACAAGAATGCCTTTTTTTGTGAAGAAGTTGGTAGTCTCAACCTCTACATAGACCATTGATAGCTTAACAAAAACTCCCATTTACTATGTTTCTAAGTTTTGAACTTCCCAAGACAAGCATGATGTACAATAAAGTTTAAAAAGATTTAGCTTCAATAACCATCATTAAATTGAAATTTATTCATAATAAATAGATTACATTATTGATAATCTTAAGAGAATAAGTATGTTGAGTAGGTCAAAGCATACACATAAACACTAGACTTAACCTGGGAAAGAAAAAAAACTTAGCAACAACAACACTTTGATATATTATCTAAAGCATAGTTGTAAAACTCGGACTCGGCAATAACTCGGTAGGACCAAAAATTTTAAAAATTTGGGACTTGGCAAAAACTCAGAAAAAAACTCAGCAATAACTCAGCAAATTTATCGAACATTTGAAAATACATAATTTTTTAAATATTCTTCAAAAACACACATATATACTGAATTTGTAGAACATATTACAGACTTCCACCAGTGACTCTCCTATACTTTTCAAATTTTCAATGACTTCACCATGATACTGCTTCCTTTAGGGGTTTTCATGGGATCACTATCATTGGGTTGGTTTTATTTATCTTTAGGGTGTCTGCTTTTATTGATTAAGTTGATTCTCTTTCAGCACTCTTCTGGATTTCTGCATTTTATTAGTATAATATTTTAAATTTCTTATAGAAAAAGGATAATGTTATTTCTTCAGGCAAAAGGCATGCTCAATAATCAATTGAAGAGTTAGTGAAGAGATCTCCAATGGCTTTCTTATGTCTTTAGGGGTTTGTCATGGGACCACCATCATTGGGTTGGCTTTATTTAACTTTATGGCTATTCTGCTTTCATCGATTAACTTGATTTTGTTGTAACAACTATTTGGATTTCTGCATTTTATTGATACAATATTTTTAATCTTCTTATTGGAAAAGTAGAAAGTCATTTCTTCAGGGGAAAGGCATGCTCAAGGCTAAGTGTATACAGAGAGCATGAACCTAAAAATTATTCCAACCAGATTAAATATTTATAATAAGTATAACTATTTCTATATTTATAAATTATAATAACTATTTTTCTTAATATTAATTTAATCTAAAATAATTATATTTAGTATGGAGGATTCCACACATGCTGAATTTGACAGTCATCATCAATCCTTATAGATCATTCATGGTAGAATTTGTTGTTAAGGGAAATGAGAAGCAAAAGCTTCTGGTAGCCTCATTCAAGGAAAGAGAAGAAATGAAAAAGGCGTTTGAATCCCAAAATAAACAGATATTTTTGAAGGGTCTATCAGGTAGAGGGTCAAAGGATGTGGGAGGGTGGAACATTCTGTAAATATATCCTCTGGAGTGAATCGTATGCCATCATCGTGCCTTGCATTGCGTGCATTTTTTTTTGAGTCCAAAAGACACGTGAAACCCTAAAAAAATTTGCATTTCGGTTTTATATTAAGTTTGGACAATTTTTTAACGAGTTTCAAGGAGAAATCTGCACGTTTTTAATGATTTTTTGACTTAAATCGCTGTGAGTTTCACCAAAACTTGGCGACGAGTTTTTTTGCAATTAACTCAGTTGCTTGTTTGACTTGCGAGTTCTACGAGTACTTGCAGAGTTTTTCAATGTTGATCTAAAGAACAAGATTACAATACACATGAGATTTAACTTGTGCTAGAAGACATCATCACCCTTTGTTAAATCCAATAGCATACACCTTCAAAGAACTTTTTCTTAATGCATCATGCTCTCACATAAAACCCCTCTTCAATGCATTCTATGAGTTGCTCTCATTATGATGAATTCAACTGCACCTACAAACGCATTACAATATTATGTAACCATGTACCCATTGCTATCCGTTTTCTAGATTTTGTCACAACAATATGCAATCTATAACCTTCTTGTATGTTTTTCACAATACCATGATTTTATATTTATAGGCATAAAGCTCATGGAAATCCACCAAATGGTTTCATATTGGGTCATGAACCTTCATATTCGACATAAGTCTCCTCATGTGCTACATGATCTCTTACATCCCACACTTCACGTTCCAAAAGTGGATCCAAACTCCCCTGTGATTCTTGACATCCCTGAAGAGTCTCTCCACATTCCAAGGCATCCCAATTGATTCTTCTTGTCCCATGTGACCTTTAGCTTCCAATGCCTTGTCTCTTTGCTTGTTTTTATGTGAGCCCCAATTATGCTTGCAATTCCAATGTCTCATGCAACATTACACTATGAGAAATCATCATAACAACCATGTGTGGTATCCTATTCCATGAGGACCAAAACTTACAACATCTAATGCTATTACACAAGGTATACAACACACCTTCCTAACAACATTGCCATGCCATTATGCAAGGCACACAACACACTTTTCCAACAAGGAATGCCACTTCTTTTTTTGTACTATTTTTATGAAATATACTTGGAAAACTAAGTGTATCAATGATGTTGATTAATTGTGATTTGTTTCTTCACTATGAAGTAAGTTTGATGTCAATAAGTGATGTGCTTCATTCACTAATTGCTTGTCCCTCAGGGATTTTGAATCAATAGATAATACTAGACTTACTACTAAGATCAATGCTCCATCTTAGGGTTCAATGAAGAAAGTAATTTAGGTTCATGATGATTATAAACTAGGAAGTATAGTTTTTGACTCTGATACAAAATTTACTATGTTGCCAAGTTTTGCAAACCCCCCTCATACCTGTATGGGTTCAGTTTGTAGCTAGGAAAGCTTTGGGTTTTCCTAGGGCTTGTGAAGGACCCACAGGGAACCTAGGGTGCTCAAAATGGGCCTTGGGAAAACATGGGCTAGACTTGCAAGCTACCCATCCAAAAAAGAAAAAAAAGAAAATTACATACAAAATGGCTAGTATTTCTAGTTCAATTGCCCCACATGTAGAGAGCTCACTTAAATTTGATGTAGTGTCACCTCTTTGGCACTATACAACCATGATTGGCTGGTAGTTCTAGTTCAATTACCCCACATGTAGAGAGCGCATTTAAATTCAATGTGGTGTCACCTCTTTGGCGATATACAACTATGATTGAACAACTTCCTATTGGTGGGGGTTATCATTGGCATTGTAGCCAATATGGTAAGGAGTATAAGAGCTTATATGGTTGAGTGAAATCTCAATTGTGTGCTATTAGCAAATTAGGAATAAAAGTTTGTCTGCCAAATAAATAAGGGTTGTCAAAGCAACAAATAATGGGATATTGTAAGTAATAGATCAAAAGAAAGAGTGCATCCGCTTTTCAAGAAAGGATTGTAGGAATCTCCTACTACCTTAACACAATTGACTGCCCCACATCTTTTCATGCCACTATCTTCTTGAGAAGAGAATTCTCCCTTTCTTTCCCATAAAAGAGGCCCATTGGAAAAGGCCTTTAAGAATGAGGCTAGGGAGGTTGCAAATGAGAGCATTGCTCATTGCATTTATGACAATGGGATTCAATTCAACCTTGTTAGATCACCATATTTTCAAGGTATGGTGACAACAATTGTCAATGCACCTATTGATTACATTAGTCTTGGGTATGAAAAGGTGTGCACCACCTTATTGGCCAAGGAGAAAGCATTCGTAAAGGTATCATCGAGAGCAATCAATGATACATGGCCTAAAACAAGAGTGTCCATTTTTTATATATGGAAAGCTTGCAAAAATAGACCACTAATCAATGTCAATTCAATGCTCCCTAAAGGGGTGATGTTCTTGAAAGTAGTAGATTGTGAGGGGCAAATGAAGGGTGCAACTTTCAATGCCAATATCCTCATACAATCTATTGAGATGGTGGGCCCCTGAAACATTGTTCAAGTCATAATGGACAATGCTAAAAACTGTAGGGAAGCTAGTTCAATAGTGGAAGGTACATGTGGGCATATTGTTTGGACACCATATTTCTCCACTCATTCAACTTGATATTGCAAAAGATTAGCACAAAGATCAAGTGGGAAAGTAATCTACATAGAGGCCAAGGAGATTCAAATGTTTGTGACAAATCATCATATGTCACAAGCCATCTTCAACACCTTCTCCAACTTGGATTTGTTGAAGGTAATTTTATTTTTTAGTATATTTTAAATTTTTAAATTTGTTTTATTCTTTACACCATATCAGGTTGTGGAGACTTGATTTGCGTCACACATTCATCTTGAGACGACATGTGAAGGTGTGAAAGGCATTGAGTGCTATGGTCATCAATCTTCTTTGGAGTGTATTCAAATATAGAGAGAGCCCAAAAAGTCTAAGCATTGATTCTAGACTAAGTTGTCGATTCTGGTACGGGATCAGGTATTAGTATGCCGGTACAACAATTTTTTTCCTTTATATATATATATATACATGCAAAAAAAAAAAAATGAATTGTAAGTACATTTGATAGTATGATACTTCATCAATCATCAATCATCATGATGTCTATCAAATGTTGATAATCATATCTGCTCCTTTAACTTGAAACATTTAGTGTTATGATTCGACAGAACTCTACAAGAGACTAGTTTAAGGTCGAAATGCTTGGCTGGGCTGTGTAGCAGAGAAAATTCAAGCACATACATTTTCCTCACATTGTCGAAGAAGGCCCTCGATTAATGAGAAAGTGGAATTTTCTCAAAGCACTAGTAACATGCATTCAGCTGAACTGAAGATCTACCCAATGCAATGTAAATAGGGGTTAGAATTCCTCTACTACCAAGTGGATACTGACATGAATCTAGTTTGAGAAAGATAGGTGCAATTATTGGAGCATATATTACTCCAAGTTGTCAAGAATATAGGATTTATAGGATCTGCATAAACATAGACTTGGATAGATCCTTGCTAATAGATAAATCTTGGAAATGAGAGGCACTGGGAGCAGTCATTTCATTATGAGAGCATCCAATTTAGCTGTAAAATCTACTGTGGACATGGGTATTTGGGTAGGATATGCCCAAGACAAGAGCATCAAATCACACAATCTCAAGATATAGTGGAAAAAATTACATTAACTATAGGGAACCCGGGGCTGCTTGGGTGCTCCCAGGCGCTCCCCAGGCCGCTCTTGTACCCAAATGCTCCCGGAGCGGGCATGGGAGCCTAAACCAAAGAACCCAGTAACATAGATTCCAGATAATGAGTGTTGGGCTTGTGTGGAATATGTTTTGAGTTTCACTGAGCCCATCATCAAAATGATTGGGTATGTTAATATTAATATAGATCACCCATGCTTGGGTGAAATTTATGATGGCATGGATTCCATAGTTGAAAAATAAGGACCACAATAGAAGCCAAGGAGCATGACTACATTTTTTGAAAGGGTGCAAAAGATCATTGTTGACTGTTGGAACAAGATGACCATACCCTTGCATATCTTAGCATTTTCTTTGTCTTTGAAATATTACAGCTTAGAGAAATTTCTTTGTCGAGGACGTTGGAACCATTTAGAGATGAAGATGTTGGGTACAAAAATATATTTAAAAGAATATTCCTAGATGTAGATATACAAAGTGTTCTCTTGAGTGAGTTTGGCCACTTCACTTCTTCAAAGAATAATGATGTTTATGTTTGTTTAGAGAAGTATAGGAAATATGCTCATGAATGGTGGTACATATATGGCCAAGGCTCTATTTACTTGCAGCCTCTTGCAAGAAAAATTCTCTCTCAAGTATGCATCTTTTTATTTTTCTTTCATTGCTATATATTATAATTTATGTTTTGTAATTGTAAATGTTGTAAGGAAATTCAATAGATTGTGAGTTCTTTAATTGAGCACAATTGGAGCACATACTCCTTTATCCACTTGGTTAAGCACAACTGTTTGAGTGCAAAAAATGTTGAGGATTTAGTCTTTATGCACTCAAACTTGCATCTCTTGTCACATAAGAGACCTAATTACAAGAGGGGGTAATGAGGAATTGAGATCTAACTCCTAAGTGTGCCAACTTAGATGCTACAGTTGTACAGCTTGTCGAAGTCTCTATAGATGAGGCAACTTCTGCATATGACATGGCTAGTGGGAGTGGCACAACTAATTGTGGTTCAAATGAAGTTAAACTAAATGCTAACTTTGATGCTCTCGATGAAGAGCAATATAAAAGTTATTTAATTTTGATTGTAATTTTTATTTTGTATTGACATTTGAAAAATCATTGAATTATCATATTGTGAATTTATGAGTATATCCTCTTTTGCAAATTACAAGGTATTTAAATATTTCGTTTATTGGCAATTATGAATATTACTGTTTTTATAATTTTAAATTTCACCATATATATATATACCAACCTACACCCATACCCAAGGGAAAAAATGTCATACTGGCATACCAAAACCCCAAAGCCGTACCCGTCCCCATACCGGGACCAACAACTTAGAAAATTTAACTTCGCATTCATGTTCTTGGCTAGCATGAAAAGCAGCGTGCTTGTTTTATTTTGTATTTTTTTCATTATGCATGCAATTTTATTTTCACAACTTTCAACATTTGGTTGATTCCATACTTTTTCCTATGAAGGTTTATGGTATTACGAAATTGACAAGCCTGCTATATTTTAAAGGCTATGCCAAGCTCACCAAGATGGAACAAATTGAATGGAACAACAGGTACTTAATATGTATCTAAGCATAGTTATTTATTGCTTCTTTCAACATCTATTTCTATTATCCTCGTTGCCTTTGAAGAAAATTTGACAAAATGAATTTTTGATCTGTGCAGAGGCTTCTCTACTATCCACGCCATTGTTGTTTCAGCAGCATCTATTTATCTTCTATTTATCTCTGATGTATTCTACGATAATGATCAAGATGAACCAATTACTCTTAGAAGCTCGCTTTTCTCAAACTTTATTTTAGGGGTGATTATTCTAATCTAACAATCAAGATTTTTTGCTTTTAAATTTGGAATTCTTAGTTAATATTTTAAATCTTGTTGATTTTTGTGAGTACTTTATGTGTGGTTTTGGTGGTCATTTCTAAATGACAATAGTTTGTTTGTTATTTCTTTGGAGTCTCATAATATAATATATGGTAACAAAATGAAATCTTAAATTATGGATCCATTTCTAAATATAGAGGATAAGAGGTGTCTAGAGATGGCAAATCCATCGGATTTGAAAAGAGAAGAAGAATAGGCTCAGCACAAACAGCTTAAGGTGCAAACATGCACACAGGCCCACCTTTAGAGAATGTAAAGAGTGAAATTACAAACATATTCATGCCGAAAAACTAAAAATTATTTATTAACTAATAATGGTAGATCTAGGTACACGGCATAGGGACTTTGAGAAAGGAAATGAGGCATTTTTCTTGTTAGTATTAACAAAGAAACATTCTAGCTATTAGAGAATGGGAAAGAAGATGCTTATAAAACTTTGGTAACTCTTATTGTGCAAAGAAACTTGGTTTATTCTCTTGAACAAGGAGTGGTTTATTTTAAATGGGGAAATCCTTTATGTGATTTTTCCACCTTAACGTGACTACAGTTTCTTTTTGAAGAGGATATGCTTGTTCCTAAATTAGTTCTATGATTCTATTTCCTGTAAGGTAAAGAAATACACTGAAGTACAAAAACTTCAGTAAGGTAAAAATACTTAATATTTACAATAATGATGAACACAACTAAGTCCTAATTGCTAGTAAGGAATATTTGTAAATTACCACAGCATTGTTTCTTGAGGTTCAATTAACAGTTGTCTAGCAGCTTCTCTTGACTTATTACTTCTGTTTTATTGAACTGAATTTTCATTTCTATCTTTTTGTTTATGTAGGCTTCAATTGTTCCCTAGGTGAATTCATCTAATGTTTGTAAAGATAAAACCCATTCATCTTTTCCACAGCTCTGAATAATATTTTTTCCTTTTCAATTCATTATCACATTTCCTCATAGCATGTATTTTGAAAAGAAAAGCACAAAAGATTATAATATATGCAAATATTTCCATATTGTTTGCTCTTCTAAAATTCTTCGAGTATATATCAATCATGTGTTGGTTCTTCTCACGAATCCCTTGTTTTCATCCTAGTCAAAAGGGGTTATTCTTGTCTTAAGTAATTTTTTTTTTTTTAAACTAGTTTCTGATTCATTCAATTGAACAAAACGGATAGCTTGAAAGTCATCAAAGCTTCTAGTGATATCTCCTTGACATGTTTCTAATTAATGAAACTTCTTTGTAACTTTTCAAGTTCTGCGTCTAATTTTTTTCATACAATCAAGGAATCCTTACTTTCATCTTGATCAAGAAAGATTAATTTTGTACTAGATCAATTTTCATTTTAATTTTAATCCATTTGATGTAATCAAAGGAAGGATTTGGAAACCATCTAATGGTTTTTAATGGGGCATCCTTGATTTTTCAACTAATTCCTTTAATGCAATCAAATGATATAGAGTAGAGTCTGGACCACATCTCAATCTAGAGTGGAATACAACATCAAACAAGAACGATCTACAAACTAATGAATTTTTAATTTTTTTACAATCAGAATTAACAAATTTCTAAATTGTTGTCAATAGTGGATGGAAATTTCAATGATAATTTACTCACATGGCCATGGAATTCGCTTTTACTTTCCCTTGCATAATTCAAACAGCAGTCACTTTTCTTGTTTTGAGGGAGGGGAAATGATGGCATTCAAATTTAGATTTTGTGGCCCCCACATGCCATGTTTGATGACACAAAGCATTGAATTTCATGTGGCTTGGTGTTATCCTGGCTCATCACAAGTGTTGACAACCATCAATTTTATCTGGTATGTTATCTATTCTTCAGGGCAATCTACTTACATGGATATGAAATTTGCAAGAGTATTAAGTTTAAAAACAGCAGGAAATTCAAGATTTCTGGTATGGTATTGGCTCAGTTTGCTCGCATAAGATATTTATGGTTTATAATTTAGCAGTTATTTTAGGAGGCAAGATTGAATCAGATACTCTGATTCCCCATGTTTGGGAAGTTGTTTGGACACAAAGCATATGTAGTCACCTGTGTTTTAGATTTGATTGCCTATTGTGTAAATCACCTACTCTCTATTACTTTGGTGTTTTTTAAAAAGTGTTTGGTGTTTAGATTATATATAGAGTCTTATTGGAATTCGTTTTTGCATACAACCTACCTGAATTCGTTTATTTCCTTAATGTCATGTGAATGATGTATAGCATCAGGATAGATAGAAAGTGAGGACTCTTAACGAGTGTCACATTTTAGTCAAGGTAAATTACCAATTCAAATGCCTTGGCAATTAATGTTTGTTGTGTAACATAGAACCAGAATAAGTGGATGACTGGGATTAAAATGTTATCTATGGCCTAAATCCATTTGTGAGGCTAGTTATGTATCAACGATTTGGTGGCTGATGTACCTAACCTTGTTCAACCTTTATAAACAAATGTGCGATGATCCTAATGTTGGAATAGAGGGTTGCTGTCCCAATGTGAGATGTATGTTTCTAAACACCAAATGGTGCCAAAACTAGGATGGTACCCAGGGATACTGTGTCATTATGGTTTGTTCTTGTGATATTAATGTGTGTGCTTGTAATGTCCCCTAATTGGGAGTTCCCTAAATTTGTCCTAATTCCTTAATTTCCAAATAAACAAATAGGTTAGAGAGTACCTTTCACCTGATTGGAGCCCTACACACAGATTAGAAACCATTTTCCACAATCACACTGATTAGCAGGTTATAACCATTTACCATAAATATTTTAATATACTAATTAGAAGATTATCATAATTAAACATCTATAAATTCATGGCCGATTTATTAATTCAATCATAAAGCATTTCAGTATCTTTGAAGGTCTCAATTAGAAGAGCATGGGAGAATGTGACTTGGATGGGGTGCCTCAGGTGCCTCAGGTCCTCTACCCTAGGCCCAAGAGTGGATATACCATCCCTCTTGGCCTCATGTGGCCTATCCCATCCATATGAGGTGGCCTACTTAGTGAGGTGTGCCCTTTCTGTTATCTCCTCATCCTGCCAACCATTTCCCTCTCTCTATGGTTTGACCTCTTGTGCTAATTCACTGTGATGGAGGGGTGAGATTACAACAGGTGCCCTAAAAATGCCATCTCTCCTAAGCCCAAGGCACTGTACCATTGGTACCCCCTTGGCCTCCTTTGGACTACTTGGTGCCCCATCTCGAGGTGGCGTACCTAGGAGAGTGCCCCATCACTGTTCCCCTCTTGCAATCTTGGCCTCCTCTATCATGGCTAAAACACTAAGACATATGACAAACAAATATTAATCATATTTACTGATATAAGGAAGCAGTCATAACAACAATGTATCATTAGTATCTAATTAAATAATCACAATCACTTATATTAAATTATGCTGCACCATATAACTGTAAATCAGATCTCATACCAACTTAGGAAATTGGACTGTTGTACATATGCTAAATAATTGATTATTTCTAGTTTAGAGGATGCAGACCTCTATTCCCTGTTATCTATTTTATATCTGCAGACGATCACTGCCTTAATATTCAGAAATTATTGATTTCCCAGACTGAGTAATTCTCCCTCCAATTGATCTGTCCTTAATATTCAGAAGATATTGGTAGTGTAAATCAAACACATAAGAATCTATTATCCATATTCGTATTAAAGAAACATAACAACTTATAAGGCTCAATAATTGCTGCAAACATCATTATTGCATAATCGTATATAATTTAAATTATATATACATGTATATATATATATATATAGATATGTGTGTGTAATAGATATATACATATAATTATATGTAAACTTACTGTCCCCATATATTCTTGCAATAATATACTTATCTGATTATGTCTGCTACTTTTCCAGATTTCTGACTTCTTATTTATTTCTTCTTCCATATATGAGTATATCATACATTAATGTATCGGCTGCTATGCTGAGGAAATACTACCTTTTTTATTCTCTTCCCATTTTCTGTCCTCTACATCTCTCTCTTATGTACCCTTTATACCTTGCAGAATCCCCAAGAGGGGTGACCATATGGAGGGAGATGACTTCGTGAAGAGGGACGTGCCTTTTTGCTAATACCCTCTTAAGACGCAAGCGATTCCTTTTACATTCACTAATTCTTAATCATTATTGCCAATGATATGAATCGCTGCCCCTAGTTAAGCGTTGCCTTCTTTAGAAAGGGAATCACAGCCTTTGTGCATTAATCGCTGCCTCCTTTCACTTTTCAATTGCTGACTTAGGAAATGTATTCGCTGCTGTTCAATATTTGCCTTGTCCACACCATTATATATTATTTTATATTTATATTAATATGTTGTATGTTTTCTTTTATTTTTATTTATATATTTACACATTTAATTTCATTGTTAATATTTTTAGTATCATATTTGTAATGATTATAATCATAATAATATTTATATTGTTATTGTTATGCATTTTATTTATTCATTTGTATTTCAGCATTAGGGTTTTTAGTGTCGTAATTTTGGGGGCATGATAGTGCTTTATTTCTGCTATGTGTGATTGATTATGGCTCATTTGGAAAGAATGAGACAATTTATTGAGTTCCTTTTGAACATTATTTTTTCAACTTTGATTTTGTTTTATTTCCTTAGTAAAAATTATGTCATGGATTCCTTTTAACTCATATAGAAAGATTTTTTATCATGATCTGTGGGAATTAAATTTCTTAAGTCAAATTTAACATAAAGGAAAAGGGGTGTCTCAAATATTGCATCGCGGGTCAAAGGAGATTCATCTCATAATTAGAAATTGACTGATCATTAAAGGACTAAGTTACTGGTTCATTTTTGGGTTCAAGTTTGGGTATGAGATTCCGGTACACAGATTCGGTCAAAACTTTTTTGGGGGTTGGGTTCGTTTTGGGTACGTTAATACAAAAACATATAAAAATCAGAAATATACACATATTTGTAGTAGTAATTAAGTTCCAAACACCACCATATTAATAGTCAAATAACATAGCAAAAATACACCACCACTTTCATAGTCAAATATTAAAATATTAGTGATACTTAAATGTCATGATATAAAATTATAAATTAAAGTTCAAACATAAAAATGTCAAGTGTTTACAATCAGCCATTATTGATCATTGATCAATCTGAATTATATGGGTCATCAAAAAAAGCATCATATCATTTGGCTAATCCTCATATTATTGCAAAACTGTGTAATATTCTGTATTTACTTTTACTGATTCCTTGACCTTAGATTAGCACTTCTACTGTATTTACTTCTACTGATTCCTCATATTAGTACTGGAATATTTTAACATCAATATATAAAATGATTCCTCACATTATTTGGCTAATCCTCATATTATTGAAAAACTGTGTAATATTTTGTATTTACTTCTACTGATTCCTTGACCTTAGATTAGTACTTGTATAAGTTATTAAATCCTTTTGTTACAGATCCTACTTTTGTAAGAAAAGTCATAAGGTTACAGTAAAAAGTGGCTCAGCCCATTTCTATTATTGTTACAACAAAACATTGAAAGACAACATAACCTTGAAAAGTGCCATAAAAGAAAAATTGAAAACAAAACAAGGGGAATGACCATCAGGTCTGTCATGGCTGCCAGATTTTGCTGGATATTGACTTGTTTCCTTTGATAGGTTTTTTAATGGCTGAGATGCAGCTTAAGCTTTTGGTCTCTGCCTGGGGGGAGTTATGTTTTCCTTTCATAGTAATAGCAGAAACCTTGGCATCATTGCTTCCAAGTTCTTTGATTAATCTGATCATGAGTAACCTATTGAGTCTTCTATTTTACCATCATATGGATCATTTTATTGTTTAGAAGTCAACAAAGAGTCAAAAAAGTAATTAAAAAATGCAAATTTCGTTGAAAAACGCGCGGCTTGGGCGTGAGACGACATGGATTATGTCCGGGTTCAAACCAGAAACGATAAAAACGAATCCACAGTGGAGGTTTCGTACCCTGCTCGTTTCCACAGACCAAATTTCGTTTCCTAGATGTATCTGCATCGTCTTGAACCTGTATCTCGTAATTGCATCATTTCGTACCTGTACCAGGGGTCATAATAGGGCGTACCGGTAACTTAGTTAAAGGAAATTGGATTAAAAAAGTTTAATAACTTTCACTGATATCATCTCAAAGGAGTTCCATGATCTTGAGTTTTTATTCTATAAGAACAAGCTTATACTTTTTATACAGTTGTTGCTAAAAATTAAAAAATAAAATTAGATTTTACCAAAAGCGTCTCTTTTTCCTTTATATATGTTTGTGTTTATGGGTATTGATCAGTGTTCCACGGGGTTTCGGGGACGGGGACGGTAGGGGACTCGTTTCAAGGACATGGGGACGGGGGGTCTAAGTTTGGGGGCGACAGGGGGACGGTGGGGGGACGGCGGCAGGGGGGGCGGCGGCAGGGTGCTGAAATACATATAGTACTTGAAAAAATAGTTATAAAAAGATGTATAAGTATAAGAATTATACATTTGGAGACAACTAGGAGTCCCCTAGACGTCTTGAGGACACCGCAACATCCTCAAAGTCCTAGTGGTGTCTTGGAGACAGCGACATTGGTGGTGGGATGGTGGCACTGGTGGTGGGCTGGTGGGGGGACGTCCCCCCCCCAAGTCCCCAAGTCTCCAAGACGTCCCCCTCTAGGAAACGCGAGGATTTTTGGGGGGGACGCATCCCCATGGAACACTGGTATTGATTAAAGGTATGCCTCATAACTGTGGGCAATATAGTAGTTTTTGACAATGAAGGGAAGTGAAATCAAATATTTTCATTTGTTTATAACAAAAATATCCTGTTATCAGAGAATCAAACACTCTCTGAATGGTTTATCTACCTCCTTGTATTATATAGTTTACAGCATAGACGCAATGCTTTATGGAATTCCATTGAAAGGTTTGATTGGTTTTTATCTCTCTAGAAAATATCTCCATGTTACATGGTTCAAATTATGCTATACATGTCTAATTGTCTTAGTCTTACCTAGGGGCCAAAGTAGTCGCTGCATCGATTTACATGTAGATTTGCCATTGATGTTATATTTATGAATCATTCCTAAGGAAAATCTGTGCATGCAACTTTAAACATTGCTTAATGAAGAATTCATTTTGTGATCTTTTTTTATTGGGCAGGTATCGGTTGGGTATTTTCTTTCTGATTTGGCAATGATATTTTGGCATTATCCATCCTTAGGCGGTAAAGAGTATGTAAGTTTACTAACTTTTGGATCTTTGTTGGAATTGAAGGATTATACTAATGATTTGTTGTGCCTGATTCTTGTTTCACAATATCTCTTCAGATTTTACATCATGGATTTTCCATGACTGCAATTGGCATTTCACTTTATAGTGGCGAGGCACAAATCTATGTCTACATGATTCTATTATCTGAATTCACTACACCTTTTGTGAATGCGAGATGGTAAGTTGAAACAAGTAAAAATTATTATATGAGAGGTTGTGAGCTTTCACCTTATATTTTATGTACTCAATGTTTGTAATGGTACTCCAGGTACCTGGACTTGGCAGGCCTGAAAAGATCAAAGGCATATTTAATAAATGGAATTGCATTATTTTGTTGTTGGCTGGTTTGTACATTCCTTGACTCATAGAAAGGTTTCATTCTTTTTGAAATTAGAAAAACAAAGCAATACATCAGTTATCGGGGCTATTATTTTAATTTAACATTTGATTTATTGATCTGACATCTCTGTTAATTTTATAATCTGTTATTACAGGTCGCAAGAATTATTCTGTTTATTTTCTACTTTGCCCATATTCACTTGCATTACAACGAGGTATGAGTTTTGTGCTGGATCTTATGTTGTTTTATCTGGTCTATTTTAGAGATAGTATTTATCTGACTGCCGAATAGAGATTGCATTAAGTAATCTGTTGTAATTACATATCTTCTTTTGTGCATTTAGTTGTTTCTGGTTGGTGTTCTATATTATTTATTTCCTTTACCCTTTTTTATTTAAATCACACATTATGGAAGTGTTCTTAAAGCTATAGAGTGTAGGTGACTGACATTTCTGTTCTTGCATTTGATTAGGTTACAAAGGTCAAACCTGCTACCTTTTACTGTCTGTTCACGGTTCCTTCATTGTTGACTTTTATGAACATATATTGGTTTTGGAGAATTATCAGGGGGTTCAAGAAAACTTTATCCAAAAGACAAGATGACTGAGTGTATGGCGTCCATTTGGATGCACTAATATAAGTGTCAACTTAACCAGAAGTAGTTCTCAAATTGGTAGACCTTCCAAATTCTATACAAGTCCACCTGTATATTCAGGCCTTCATCGCATGAAGCCACGATTTGTACATGACAGCATAATGTCAATAGCAGGGTCCAATGAGATGCTTAGCACGTGGTTAGTTAGCTTTGAATGTTAACTATTTCTTTGAGAATTCATATGTGAGGATGGGTTCAAAGAGGAGGTGTTTTGCAACGTCTTATTGGGTAAAGTATCTGTCATGATTACTCATTTAATTTTAGACAATTGTCTTCATCAATTTTATTCAAGTGATTTTTGGATCAGAATGTCTGTTTCACGTTCTTCTCTATTGCAAAAAGAGTGTACGGAGGCAGCTGATTCTACATCACTTTTTAAGCCTTTACAAGTAATTTAAATGTCATCATTTCAAAAAAGGGCCCAATTACAAAATAGAGATTTTGTTGCCTACTGGTTAAATTTAGGCCCTCCTGCTTTTTCTTTAGAATCTGTTGTCTATGACAATCATCTGAGTGGGAGTCATGTATTTTAGATCTAAACTTATCTTTTTGGGTTTAAGATATCATTACTAATAACTTTAAGCAGAAAACTCTCAAATAATTCTTTCTCCACTAAAATATGCAAATCTGACCACATTATAGATATAAATTGATTTATATATTAATATTGGACATTGCAAAAAGTAAAATATAAAATGGGAAGTTCGTACATTTAGATATTTTAAGCAACAAGGGTATTGTTAAGGAATAAATATTAATATATTTTATTTTGTCTCAATCTTTGATAGCTAAATTTATTCTGATTTCTCTCACCGTCCTATAATTTGATCTTGTACACTCCAAATCCTATCTACTCTATAACAAGCTTAATACTTCGGTGTCATAGGTTATTTTAAATTCCACTATGGCAATCATTAGTAACCACATCTTTTCTACCCTTTTTATAGCAAGTTGATAGATTTTTTTATCAATGGTAAAGAGGGGTTCTGGAAGGAGTCCCATCCCTTTTACATGAAAAAACCAGGAGACAGTGAAACAAACAACAGCATCACATCAGCATAGTGTCAACAAAACAGCCAGTAGGAGAGAAGGCAACAAGGTCAGCAAACTGCAGCACTTGGACAACAACGGGACAGCAAGCACACAGCAAAGAAGAAAGGTTACAGCAGGTTCCAGGCCATAGTGGCCTCCCATTCCTCTTTCATCTCTTTCAAAAAATAAAAATGTTTTTCAACAAATTCTGTGTCATCCACCTGCTAGGTCTTCTTCTCCTTAGTTCTTCAGCCACAAGTCCTAGCATTGGGTCCAATATGTCCACAAAAGGCCTAGGGCCGAAGGCATTCCCAAGTTCTTTATACTGATGGTACTATTGTAGATGGTAGTTCTATTGATATTGACCACCTTTTTCAAATTGGTTTTGATGTCTTGTATTTCTTTCTCCAACAAACTCAATTTTCATCTTGCTTGGCGTTCTCCTCCTTGAGCATACAAATCTCATCCAAACCCTCCCATTTTTTATGATTTAGCTTATTTCCTTGTGTAGGTTCAATGGTTCACCACCAAGTTTATTGGGTAGGAGGGAAGTCTTTATATTCATCTTATTAATTCTTAGGAAAAACCAATTCAAAATATTGTGGTGAACCGAGATCTCTTTCTCCATACCACATGTTTTGTCTCACAAGATCTCAACAATAGAAGTGACCTCATTGATGGAATTGGTAGGGGATAGGACAAGTCTGTTGAGCTAGAGGAGGGGCCAAGGCATAAGTCCTCAATCCTTGAAATCCTAAAATGAGCAAAATTCTCCACATCCTCTAAGGCTTTCTCCTTGACTTTTCTTCTAAGTGTAGTCTCCACCACTTCCAACCTAGCATCCAACTCCACAAAATTTCACTTTAAGGGTTAACATATATAGGAGGGGAACTCTCAGGAGCATTGGGAGGATTTTGTTGCTTGGGGTGTTAGATAATAAGGTAGGATTAAACCTTGCCCCATTAAGGGTTAGGGAGGGTTGGGGCTTCAGCGACAAAGCATGGTTTACCAATAATAGAATCAGGGATTGATGTAGAAGGAAAGAAATCATGCCCCTATTGACTTCTGGAAAATACTCCAAATAGGATGACAAGAAAAATGGGAGATTGACTTTGATGTTATGATGAAAATGATTAGGTAGAGATAGATGAAAAGAGTAAATGATTTGGAACTAATCCTCGAGAGTTAAATACCTTATAATTTGAAGGGTAATTTTATCTTGAGGAGGAGGAAGGGACTCCATAGCATAACTAGATTGCAAATTTTTGAGTTTTCCTTACCCCTTAAAAATAATATAGTAACTCAAAAAGGGACAAGGGTGATTTCAAACCCATACACTCTGATCTTTGTACAATCATTGTAGGCATACCAATCACCCCAATTGTGATTGACCTTTCCTCTCGCATCTTTATCCTTAGGTTTTAAGAACCTTTGTACTTCATGTGATAAACTGTAATCACATGGACGACCCAGTAGCTTATATATAGGTTTCATGAAATATTCCTCAAAGTACAAATAATGAGATCTTGTACACCGACTATCCCAAATAGCACTCCACATCTGCACCAATCTAGTGTTTCCCTCATCATCCAAGTCTTTTACTCTTAAGCACCCATCCCACATTCCCATACCTTGTCCCTCGTATAGAATGAGATGCATAAATAATGAGTAGTGTCTTAACCAAAAACCTCCATCTTTATTCTTGATGGAAACAAGGTCGTTGTGAATTTCATCGGCCAAGTACTCAACATAGTCAAGAGGTCGAGCATCCTGGCTCTATACATCAGTTGTTAAGACCATTGGTGCAATCTCCATAAATATGGGGGAATCCACACCAAGTACTTGGCAAACATAGTAGTATGTGTATTGGTAGTATTCCTCAAACAAGTTCACAGAATATGGAGGGTTTTCCTCCCTCAAAAACACTCTGAGCCAATTTCCCTCATCTCGGGGCTTGTGTAACGACAATCTCCACCTTTTATAGCTTGTGCTCAGGTTGTGGTATTAGTTTAGGAGATCCCTAACCCTGAATCTCATGTTAATACTGGTGTCTAGCTGGAACACCATGGATATGTAATTCTTAGTGATAGGGATAAAGGATGTCCCATTTTCCATTTTGGTCATGCAAGTCTGTGGGTCATATCTATTAGCAAGGGCTTTGATCAATTCAACATTGACAAACACATTGGGCACCACCAGCTTCCCCAAATTAAGTCTCCATAGGTTGGAGACTGGCTTGTGTTTGTGCATCTTTTTGTAGTGGTACATAAACAAGTCGTATCCCCTCGTTGGGGTCCATGTGTCACCTACTTGCTTGTTTTTATCTTCTAATCATTTAGCTTGAGGGTTCAATTGTGCACGTCTCCTAGACCTTTGTCCAGAACTAGGACATTGGTCAATTAAGTCCTGATTTAGATGCCTTTCTTCCAAATTTTGTCTTATTTTTAGGGTTTTAAGAGGTAGATACCATTATATGAATTTGCAGAAAACAAAAAATCCTACTTCCATGCTTTGACAATTTGAACCAATTTGCAGATACTTTAGAACTTTAGCTCAGGCTTTTGGGTACTTACTTGGATAACACTTTTCCTGGTTCAGGCACTGTCGTCCCTTGCTATACTCCGCTCCTTCATTTTCTGGTTGCTCAAAGATTTCCAAATGTGTTCAAAATTTGATTTTCAATGCTCTCAGCACTGGTTCATTAATGGAAATTTCATGTCATCGAGTGAGCAATTAATTGTTTTAAATATCAGTTGTTGATCTTTCATTACCGCCACCAATTTTTCCCTTCGTCATGTCACGGTCTTGTCAACACTTTTGCTTCATCGAGGTGAAATTTTTTATGATCTCACTGATATTTCCCTTTTCCCTCGATATCCCTTTTATTGACATATCCTCTTTATTTCCTTCGAGATTTCGAAGAGACTTCATATGGCTTCATATCGATATCACTATGTCCTCTTGAAACCTTCTTGTTGAGTAGTCTCTTCTATACCCTCTCATTGCTTTGATATGTTCACAAGTTTATCCCACTGAGGCAACAAATGCCATCATTTTATCGAGGGGACTAGTATTGTTTTCTTTCTAATATGTATTCTTCCTATCAATGGAGTCCTCCACTTTAGTCATTCGCTCATTTGTTTGAGTTGTCGAAGGGACCGATGTTTGGGTTTTACCGATATAGCTCCTTCTCCCCAATATTACTTCAATTGATGTTTCCCTTTTCCTTTTCGAGGGGACGGTGAATCATCTTACTCCAATACTTTGGAGTCCTTTTGAAAACCTTCTTGACATCCTTTGTTACCTTTTGTGATAACCACCATCGCCTTATTGAAGAGACAAGTTTTCTTGTCCCGCCAATGTATATTTTTCTCTTCGATGAACTTTACCGCTTACATGAGATTGAGGGGACTCATGAATCACTCATCCCAATACTCCATATTCTCCTCAATTCTTCGGATGTGTATTGTCCCTTCGATGTTTCATCATCACTTTGATACATTGATGAGTCATGCCCGAGAGATGTTTTTTTGTTTCCTGAATGCTGAGGTGTAATTTTCTTGAAATTCGTACCAAAGTGATCAAAGTATTTATGCACCTTGATGGTTCAGTCTTCGGGTTATCGAAGAGACCCCAAAACATTTTCTTCTGATATGCTAAGGTGTCTTTGATAAGAGTTCAGTCAGATTGTCAAAGAGACACTAAGATGACTCCCCTCGATAGGATATTCTCTCAATATTGTTCACACTGTCCTGCTTCATTGCTTCTTCGAAGGGACCTTAAAGTGATTTATGCGACATAGTATAGTTTCTTCGACATGACTTTCTTTATTTACGGGTAGGGTGGCAAATGTGGATTTGCTTAGGGTGATGACTTAGAGAGCGAGTGAATGAAGTATTTTGAATAAAAAATCGTGTGCAAGGTGATAAAATTTTGGCGAGAAAATGGATTTTTGTAGGAAATGGGGGTGGATTTTTCTAGTCCTATCAAGGGGGAGCCTTAACTAGGGGTTGAAAAGCAAAGAAAAGCCTAAAGAAACTTTGTAGCAACCCTCCCAAGAATTGGCCCAAACCAAGACATCTTATTTGGCCACTTGGCATGCATGAAAACCAACCAACAAATTGTGCAGTCTGCTAACAAGAAGCAAGTCCTCAAGGGAGGCATTGGCAAGAATCAAGTTTTTCGAGTTGATTTTATCAATTAGAGCTTACCCGCCTAGCTTAGCAAGTAGTCTTTCCAGTATGCAAACTTTCTCTTAAATCTGTCCAAAATATAGGAGGTGTGCTTTGAACAATAGTAGAGAAAGATAAATGGAAGGTAGCTCATTCAACTAACATCCTAAAAGGATAGCAATCTTCTCTTGCCTTTCCCTGGGAGTGTTCAAATAGAATAAATGAATCTTACCCACATTAACTTTTTGGCATGAAGCTTTTACTTTAGCATAAAGTCTTTAACCATCTTGATCTCCACCACAAACGCCTCCCTAGAATGATGTTATCATTTATAAATTGCTAATGGGTGACAAGGGAAACAACATAAAATGGTCTAAATCCTTTTAATATTGCCTAAATTAAAATTCACCTAAAGACTCCTACCCAAAGATTCAACAAAATGGATGAATAAAAAAGGAGAGATGAGATCGCCTTGTCTAAGGCCTATCCTACACCCAACAAATCTAGTGGGTAGACCATTAACCAACATCAAAAACATGGGGGAAGAGATGTAGTTTTGGATCAGGCTTCTAAATCTTTGGTAGAAACCAAAACCACCAAGAACTTTGTCCAAGAAAGATTAAGAAACCTTGCCATATGCTTTATTCATTTTTTATTTTAAAATGAAGCTTTCTTTCTTGATTTTTTCCTTGGAAAGGATCGCCTCACAGATAGTGATGATGGAGTTAATAAGTTGCCTCCCATGTACAAATCCATTGTACAAAGGAGAGATCAAAGCCACAAGAATGGATTGCAGCCTAAGAGAAATAAGTTTTATAAAGATTTTATAGATTGAGTTGGATAGACTTATAGGTCTGAAGTCACTATAGATGGAACTCTAGGCTTTTTCAACACAAGAACAAGGAAATTAGAGTTGAGCACCCTAAGTACCTTTCGAGAAAGAACAAAATCTTGCACCACTTTGATCATATCAAGGGAAACTCTTGCATGTTGATAGATTGACCTTTAGTAATATTTTTTATTTATTAGAAAATTTGATATCTTCTATTAATATGAGAGACAAAAGCACATCTAACTTCTAAAGGTTGACAAAAGATATCATATAAATTGTAATGCCTATATAGCTTGCTCCCAACTATATATCAAACTATTAAGTCAATGTTTATATCTATGTTAGAGATATGATGAATAAATTATTTAAATTAGACATATTTTTCAAAGTATCATTGGAAAGATCGAGATATGGATTTGTATTTTAAGCAATTTTGTAATAAACCAATACAAAATAAAGTTTTTGAAAATATCTCTACACCTTATCTAACTTTATTTTAGAAAACTACTCAAGGTTTATGAGCCTTTTTGATAAAATTAAATATATATATAACATAACTCAAAAGATACCTACAATTAATAACCATTTTTTGGATTGTTTAATTCCCATTCAAAATAGATAGAAAATATTAGCAATACCAAAAAAAAGAAATATATACAAATATCATTTTGTTTAATGATCATAGTGTTGTACATGCACAATATACAATGAAATGAGAGTGAAATGAAGGAAGCACAGTGAAATTAGGTAGAAACCATATAGGAGGAATGCAAAAAAGGAAATAGAGGATGGAGGAGTGCAAATAGATGTTACGAAACAAGCATGCAAATTTTTTGAAGAAGGCACAAAAACCTAGGGAATCAAGAAAATTTCAACAAAAAAGAGAGATACCCTATTTTAAAATCAGCGATGGTGACCTTTTCCACTGGAATTTAGGGCATCAAAACATCTAAAACAACAAACTTTGGTACACCAATAACCGAGGCCATTACGAGTAGCAAAACCAAAGCCCTTGTAGGAGACTTGACCCACAAGATGCTTGCATCCGTAGTAGAAATTTTGAAAGGAGAAGGGACACACATGTGGGAAACAAAATAATTTTGATGAGAACAAGAATTTGAATACCCAAACTTTTGGATTTCTCCCCAAAACTTCAAGCACACCCGCACCAAATTGGAGACATGAAAGGGAACACATCAGTTGGGGGATGAAGTGGGGGATCCACTAGACAAGGATCTTATCATCAAAATTGATCTTAGAGGCATGGATGTAAAAGAATATGTGGCAAATCTTAGAAGTATGGCACTCATCAACAAATTCGTGGAATTTTGGCCTTATTTAATTTCCCTAACTACTTAGATTGAAAAAAATTGGAGAAAATATCTTTACATTTGGACTCTCCCTAAGGGACTATTCATGATGATATGTCCCTTTAGAAAAAAACACACAAGATAGTTGGGGTAGGTTCCTATCTTGGAGACGAGTTGACCCTCATGCTCCAAGATTAGACTACCAATTTTGACTCTTAAAATGGACCCCAAGCACTATGCCAAAATTGGTTTACTTATACAATCTACTTATAGAACACCAGTCACTTCATTCCCTTTCGAAGATCAAAAACTTGGTGGGATAATTTGTTTCATGGACACCACCATAGGGACAAGCATGTCAAGTATCTATGCAATAATTTACATTAAATTGATGGAAACAAACCCTTCCCCAACTGGCTGCTCCTTAGCATAAAAGAATGCATTTGGCAATAGATAATTGAAATCAAAGATTACCCCCAAGTGTACTTTTTTCCACAATCCCAACCACCTTACGATCTCCTACCCTATGAAGCAGAAGGTTTGGCAAGCCAAAGCCATGACATATGAGACTCCTCCACAATCATTGTATGATCTTCCTCCACCAAAGTCAGTTGCTACCCCTCCCTTCACCAACAGTCAAGGGTCTCCTCCCCCTCCAAAATTTTTTTTTTTGGAAGTTACTATTGGAAATTTGGAGACCAATTTGAGATCATCATAGAGGTTAGTGAAAAAAATTAATAACAAGCCCTCAACTTCTTTCAATGAAACAAGGCCAACAAATATCCAAGATGTGGAAGCCTCACGTGAAGGTGAAGGTGGGGATGAATGTTCCTTCTATCAAGTGCTAAGAATACGAGACATTAGATTTCCACAATCCATATCAATGAAAGAGTGTTTTCTTATTAAATTGTGTAAGATTTGTTTGCATCAACTTTTCAGATCACACTCTATGATCCATCATCAAGATGAGAAAGAGTTGAAGGAGAAAATGTGTGATTGTAGACCGATAGAGGTTAAAAAGAGGAGAAGGGGGAGGTTACACAAGTTTCAAGATGATAATAAAGGAAGAGAAAACCAAAAAAGGAGAACAATGAAGGAAACACAAAAAATAAATGAGGAGAATAAAAAGAGCAAAAAGAGAATAGTCATTTTAGAATTTTTCACTTTTTTTCTTTTTTTTATTCTTCTCATTCATTTTTGTGTGTCCATCATTCTCCTTTTTTGGTTTTTTCTCTTCCTTTATTCCAATCTTGAAACTTGTGCAACCTCCCCCTTCCTCTCTTTTTAACCTGTCTTGGTCTACAATCACCCATTTTCTCCTTCAACTCTTTCTCATCCTAATGATGAATCACATAGTGTGATCTGAAATGTTGATGCAAACAAATCTTATGTAATTTAATCTAGAAAAAAAACACTCTTTCATTGCTAAGAATCTCCCAAATCACATGTGACAAAACAAAACCAAATTGTTGTACTTTTGTCAAAAGATGTTAAAAAAGAGATGAGATGAAAGTTTTAATGATATTTACGTGCGATCTAAGTGTTGAAAAATTCCAAGAACAAGGGCTAGTACAAAACCACATGAACATAGATTTATTCTTAGACAAACCACTTAGTGATGTGAAGTTCCTCCCACAAGAACCTTGAGACTCATATAATGAAATGTTACGGGCCTCAACACTAAGACACAAGAAACATTGTTTTGTCTAATATGTCATTTATTGGTTAGCAAGCAAGTGCAAAAACTATAATGGTATATTATTGTATTTGAATTGAGCTTCTAACATGTTGGAATAATATGTTCCCCAAGCTCAATTTCTTTTATCACAATTTACAAGTATGTAGAGTTAAAAATTGACAATCTAAATTTGTCCACTTATCTATACAATGTGTATGGTCCAATTGACACCTTTCACAAGAAAAGATTTTTAGACAATATTTCAACCATGATGGACACTTGGGCCAATGATGTAATCATTATCGATGGAGACATTAATATAATCTCCTCTCTAGAGGAAAAGAGTGGAGGCATTGTTCACTCAAACTAACGTCAAAGGACTTTATATGAATTCATTAATAACTTGATTGAAATGGTCCCAAAAATGAAATTTTTACTTGGTCTAATAGAATAGATGAATTTAGCTACATTGAAAAAAGGCTTGATCGATTCTTGATTACCGCAACTAGCTAGGAACCCTTGCTATCCTTGGCAATCTAGACGATCTTTGGATTAACCTTTATCACTTTGGTGTTACTATAAGATCCTCACTTCCCCTACAATTGTTAACATGCTCATTGAGCACTTTAAATATTTAACATTGAATTCCTTTTCTTTGAAGCTGAAAGGGTGGAAATGTTACATTGATGACACAAAACTTTGTTGTCAACATGGCCTTAAAACTAGAAGTTTTTCACCACCATTTCAAAAATTCTATGGAATAGTATTAAATTCATTAAGGATCTTGAACAACACAAACAACTATCTTTTCTAGGTGCCCTTCTCCTTGGAAAAATTGATGGATCCATAGCTCATCATGTGTATAAAAAATTCATTCATATTGAACTTTACCTTTATGTGATGTCGCATCACCATTTTGCCAAAAAAGGTGTCCATAAAATCCTTTTAATTTTATGATGAAGAGTGCATTAACCAAGATATATTGTATTTGACTAAGGTTTGAAATTAAATGGGTACAAGGATAAACATATCTCAAGAGCTTTCATCCACACCAAAAATATATTTAGATTTATGAAAAAATAGTTAACTCCAATGCTACAAGATATCAAAATTTTTAAACAAAGGCATCAAGACTTATTTTTTCTCCCACAAGAAAGTTAAGAACATAACCTTTCCATTCAAAGATTATAAAGAATTGCTTTATGACTTTGAGGTCTCTAAAATTGAGCGTTCATGTGTTACCTCGTACATTGGTGAAACATATTGGTCCATTCATACCAAGATTAAACAACATGATGCATACATTATACATACATACATGAAAAGTTTTTTCTTTCTAAGTACTTGCTTTATTCTGGACAGTACATCTACATAGAATCCACAAAGGATTATGAAAGAAGATAGCTATTGGAAAATAAAATTAAGGGAAACCCTTAGAATCAACAAAGATCCACACAATCTCAAAATAGACGAAGGTTGTGATCTTGATCACTCTTAACATTCAATTATTACTTGCATTATATTACATTAATTCTTAATTATCTAGATTACAATTATGATTACTAATATAAAACTAATTATCAACCAATTAAATTTTAAAAAATATTTATTGTTCATGTGTATATAATATGTGTTTATTATTACCTCTTAAGTATTTTAATATCATAGTGTATACTACTTTATTACTATTATATATTACATATTTTGAATTATATATTAAGCAATACACTAAAGCTATTTATATTAATATTTTTTTTTCTACAATGATTAATTTATTATATTGAAAATTACATGAATTGTACTCAAATTTTTATTATATTATAATTATATAATTTTTACCACACAAATTTCATTTATTTTAGTCTTATTTTATATTTAAATTATATTTTTCTTTATCAAAGTTTTTATCTATTAATTATTTTAATTTATGTAAGTATATTATAATTTTATTTTAATCTCTTTTTTATAATTTATAGAGGAATTTTATTGGAGCCTCTAGTTATTTATGAAAGTGAGTGAAATATAATTAAGAGGGATAGAGTCCAATGACAAAAAATAAATAAAGAGAAAAGGTTGAAGTCTTAGAGAAGTTCAAACATACAAAAATGAGTGCAAAAAAGAGAGATGAGAAATCATCCCAAAAACTAAATATAGCGAGGATGATAAACCCTAATCACTTAAATCACCATAGCCACCAAGAGACAAACCTAAGTAAGGAATTGACACCACACAAGTATTTTTGTCCTACAAAATAAAAGAGCCATAATCACATCTTTACATTGGAAAGAGCACATAAGAGGAACATCCACCAACTAAAGAAGAGTGAAAGTGTTGGTAACTTATAACGTTGTGGAGTGGATAACTAGAGACTTTATAGAACAAAATGTAGACCATCACAAAAGGATTGTAAGTCCATAAGTTGGTGGTAGACTATCAAAATTTCTTTATACTATAGACACTGAAAAATGTCCTAGGCCTGCTAACACCATTTTTCCATTGTCTAGGGTCATATTTCTGCTATTAATTAAAAAATTCTTAATTATTTAATTAATTCATTTCTCCATTAATCTTGATTAATTAAATAAATCATATTTATTCAATTATGTCACTAATGTCTTTCCTCTATAATTAAATAAACTTTATTTATTTAATTATATCCACTTTCAACTATAATTAAATAATTATATTAATTATTTAATTATTCACTGTTAGCTTTTTTGTCACAAATTAATTAAATTTTATTTAATTAATGACTTTCCTTTTGACTCGCCTTTTTGAATTAATTTTCTATTTAATCAAAAAGATAACTTGATTTTTCCTTTTGCATTTAAATAATGTTTCCATTATTTGAAAATGCATTTTCCTCTTTGAACTAGTTGATTTTGTCAAAAAATCGTTAAATTTCCTCATTCTCCTTCACTTTCAATCTTATCTTATCTCGTCTCGTTCAATTTTGGTCATTGATCAAAATAAAAATCAATTGATCTCATTCGTCCATTTTCCATCTGGCTCTCTATAAATAGCGTTGTCACTATCATTTTGATCCATCTAGGATAATATGTTATTGTGTTGTTGAGAAAACTCTAATATTTTGCTAGGCATAGACATAGACTTTTAATTGCACTTATAATATGAGGGAATTAGTTACTTAGAAGCGAAATGCAGGAGGATAATAGAGGTGATTCAATGGAAGCATGAAGACAGTTTAATTTCCTGATCACATATTCAATACCCAAACATCATGCTAGAGGTCAACTCTCATAATGGAGTATGTGTCAAAGATGAAGGAATATTTGTCCTAAGATGGGTCCTACAGTCCATTCATGCCCTCTCTTCTATGGCCCAATAGTCACCCAGATTCAAAATCTTAGAAGCTCATCTTTCCTCAATTGAAATCTACTAAAACCTTATGCCTTCCAACTTCATCGAGTGAGAGTAAGTAACCCTAGTTTCGTCTTTAGCGAAGGCGCTCATTTCCCTAAAAAGCTTACAATCGGAAGCCTACCTGTGCCCTCATTTACATATTCAAAACATAAGTCCTTGACCTCATACTGCAATTGCTCGTCTTCGCTCTTCGACTTTTATCTTCTTCGACAAGCTTTCCATCTCTGTGTTATTTTCCGGTCTGCTCGTTTGTTTTCATGATGACATGTGGCACATAAACTAATTTGAATTCCCCTGCAATCCTTAATCACACTGCATCTAAAAACTTTGATATTGTGTGGCATATTTAATCTAGGTATCATTATTAGGCATCCCTATATATTCAACAATACAAAAAATATAGCTTAGCTTGCATACCTTAGGATTAGGTCATACCTTTGCATTGTCATACTTTAGACATCATATCACATACCTTAGTCATACTCCACCTTTCATCATAACCTCACCACCATGTCTTCAATGCACCTTGATATGCTTGTTATTCAAGTTGAATACCAATTAATCTGCAATGGTCAATCCCAACAAGTCGTAGAATTCAAGAAACAATGGATTAATTCTCTGTCCTAATCACCCACAACCCATAGTCAACTACCCATCTATCCCTCTTGAAACTTGAAACTTGTGCAACCTCCCCCTTCCTCTCTTTTTAACTTGTCTTGGTCTATAATCACCCATTTTCTCCTTCAACTCTTTCTCATCCTAATGATGGATCACAGAGTGTGATCTGAAACATTGATGCAAACAAATCTTATGCAATTTAATCTAGAAAAAAAAAAACTCTTTCATTGCTAAGAATCTCCCAAATCACATGTAACAAAACAAAACCAAATTGTTGTACTTTTGTTAAAAGATGTTAAAAAAGAGATGAGATGAAAGTTTTAATGATATTTACATGGGATCTAAGTGTTGAAAAAGTCCAAGAACAAGGGCTAGTACAAAACCACATGAACATAGATTTATTCTTAGACAAACCACTTAGTGGGGTGAAGTTCCTCCCACAAGAACCTCCAGAATCATATAATGGAATGTTAGGGGCCTCAACACTAAGACACAAGAAACATTTTTTTGTCTAATATGCCATTTATTGGTTAGCAAGCAAGTGCAAAAAATATAATGGTATATTATTGTATTTGAGTGAGCTTCTAACATGTTGGAATAATATGTTCCCCAAGCTCAATTTCTTTTATCACAATTTACAAGTATGTAGAGTTAAAAATTGACAATCTAAATTTGTCCACTTATCTATGCAATGTGTGGTCCAATTGACACCTTTCACAAGAAAAGATTTTTAAACAATATTTCAACCATGATGGACACTTGGGCCAATGATGTAATCATTATCGATGGAGACATCAATATAATCTCCTCTCTAGAGGAAAAAAGTGGAGGCATTGTTCACTCAACCTAACTTCAAAGGACTTTATATGAATTCATTAATAACTTGATTGAAATGGTCCCAAAAATGAAATTTTTACTTGGTCTAATAGAAGAGATGAATTTAGCTACATTGAAAAAAGGCTTGATCGATTCTTGATTACCCCAACTAGCTAGGAACCCTTGCTATCCTTGGCAATCTAGATGATCTTTGGATTAACCTTTATCACTTTGGTGTTAATATAAGATCCTCGCTTCCCCTACAATTGTTAACATGCTCATTGAGCACTTTAAATATTTAACATTGAATTCCTTTTCTTTGAAGCTGAAAAGGTGGAAATGTTACATTGATGACACAAAACTTTGTTGTCAACATGGCCTTAAAACTAGAATTTTTTCACCACCATTTCAAAAATTCTATGGAATAGTATTAAATTCATTAAGGAGCTTGAACAACACAAACAACTATCTTTTCTAGGTGCCCTTCTCCTTGGAAAAATTGATGGATTCATAGCTCATCATGTGTATAAAAAATTCATTCATATTGAACTTTACCTTTATGTGATGTTGCATCATCATTTTGCAGAAAAAGGTGTCCGTAAAATCCTTTTAATTTTATGATGAAGAGTGCATTAACCAAGATATATTTTATTTGACTAAGGTTTAAAATTAAATGGGTACAAGGATAAACACATCTCAAGAGCTTTCATCCACACCAAAAATATATTTAGATTTATGAAAAAATAGTTAACTCCAATGCTACAAGATATCAAAAAATTTAAACAAAGGCATCAAGACTTCTTTTTTCTCCCACAAGAAAGTTAAGAACATAACCTTTCCATTCAAAGATTATAAAGAACTGCTTTATGACTTTGAGGTCTATAAAATTGAGTGTTCATGTGTTACCTCGTACATTGGTGAAACATATTGGTCCATTCATACCAAGATTAAACAACATGATGCATACATTATACATACATACATGAAAAGTTTGTTCTTGCTAAGTACTTGCTTTATTATGGACACTACATCTACATAGAATCCACAGAGGTCATTATGAAAGAAGATAGCTATTGGAAAATAAAATTAAGGGAAACTCTTAGAATCAACAAAGATCCACACAATCTCAAAATAGACGAAGGTTGTGATCTTGATCACTTTTAACATTCAATTATTACTTGCATTATATTACATTAATTCTTAATTATCTAGATTACAATTATGATTACTAATATAAAACTAATTATCAACCAATTAAATTTTTAAAAATATTTATTGTTCATGTGTATATAATATGTGTTTATTATTACCTCTTAAGTATTTTAATATCATAGTGTATACTACTTTATTACTATTATATATTACATATTTTGAATTATATATTAAGCAATACACTAAAGCTATTTATATTATTATATTTTTTTCTACAATGATTAATTTATTATATTACTTATTATATTGAGAATTACATGAATTGTACTCAAATTTTTATTATTTTATAATTATATAATTTTTACCACACAAATTTCATTTATTTTAGTCTTATTTTATATTTAAATTATTTTTTTCTTTATCAATGTTTTTATCTATTAATTATTTTAATTTATGTAAGTATATTATAATTTTATTTTAATCTCTTTTTTATAATTTATAGAGGAATTTTATTGGAGCCTCTAGTTATTTATGAAAGTGAGTGAAATATAAGTAAGAGGGATAGAGTCCAATGGCAAAAAAAAATTAAAGAGAAAAGGTTGAAGCCTTAGAGAAGTTCAAACATACAAAAATGAGTGCAAAAAAAAAGAGATGAGAAATCATCCAAAAAACTAAATATAGAGAGGATGATAAACCCTAATCACTTAAATCACCATAGCCACCAAGAGACAAACCTAAGTAAGGAATTGACACCACACAAGTATTTTTTCCCAACAAAATAAAAGAGCCATAATTAACATGGATCACATCTTTACATTGGAAAGAGCACATAAGAGGAACATCCACCAACTAAAGAAGAGTGAAAGTGTTGGTAACTTATAACGTTGTGGAGTGGATAACTAGAGACTTTATAGAACAAAATGTAGACCATCACAAAAGGATTGTAAGTCCATAAGTTGGTGGTAGACTATCAAAATTTCTTTATACTATAGACACTAAAAAATGTCCTAGGCTTGCTAACACCATTTTTCCATTGTTTAGGGTCATATTTCTGCTATTAATTAAATAATTCTTAATTATTTAATTAATTCATTTAATTCATTTCTCCACTAATCTTGATTAATTAAACAAATCATATTTATTCAATTACGTCACTAATATCTTTCCTCTATAGTTAAATAAACTTTATTTATTTAATTATTTCCACTTTCAACTATAATTAACTAACTATATTAATTATTTAATTATACGTTGTTAACTTTTCTGTCACAAATTAATTAAATCTTATTTAATTAATGACTTTCCTTTTTGCTCACCTTTTTGAATTAAATTTCTATTTAATCAAAAAAATACCTTGATTTTTCCTTTTGCATTTAAATAATGTTTCCATTATTTGAAAATGCATTTTCCTCTTCGAACTAATTGATTTTGTCAAAAAATCATTCAATTTCCTCATTCTCCTTCACTTTCAATCTTATCTTATCTTGTCTCGTTCAATTTTGGTCATTGATTAAAATAAAAATCAATTGATCTCATCTGTCCATTTTCCATCTAGCTCTCTATAAATAGCGTTGTCTCTATCATTTTGATCCATCTAGGATATATATGCTATTGTGTTGTCGAGAAAACTCTGATATTTTGTTAGGCATAAACATAGACTTTTAATTGCACTTATAATCTGAGGGAATTAGTTACTTAGAAGTGAAATGGAGGAGGATATGAAATGAAATGAAATGAAAATTTTTAATGACGTCCATGAGGCCAAAGAAGCCTATGGGACCCAAGAGCAGCACCAGAACAACCCACAGCACAGCCCTAGACAAAATGGAGGCGTCGTTCGAGATCAACCCTTCGAGAGTGAATTTTGATGATGAAGTTTGCAATTTTGTCGAGTCTTGAATCTTCAAACAAGGTATTTAAATTGTCAACCTGCACCGTATCCCCATAGCTGGCCCGAATGTCTTTATATGCTGAGCATTCTATGATAAAGTGCCATTCTGTCTCCACCATACCCTTGTCACAAAAATGGCATATTCTATTTTCCCACTCTTCTTTAGGAACCACCCACCTACCCGTTTCACACCTAAGATGGTGTGAACTAGTCCGCAATTGGGCTATCAACATTTTTGCTTTCCATTTGATATTCGCTCCTATATAAGCCTTTTCTTCATGGTCCCTTGTGGGATTGAATTCTTTGATATAATAATCCTTTTTACGCCCTATTTTTTTCGTCCATATACCATATTTAAATTTTTCTCTCACATAATTTTTTATTTCTCCATTTGTGTTTGGACACTCATGCATCACAACATCCCATTTCTTCATCCATTTGATATTAAGTTTCATCCATGTGTTCTTTCTTCTAGTTAGCTCCTCTTTCACAATTAGCTTAGGCCATCGATGATCCTCCATATTCTGGACCTTCTTTAGGTAGCTTAATAACCGGGTCATCGCTGAGGCCTCCAAGGGAAAAGTACCGGTCTCAGCCAATAAAATTTCATAAGGCACTGCAGTCTTAAGCTTGAGGCTGCATATAATTAGATGTTTTTGTATCCTCTCCACTTGTCTCCATTTCTGATCTGACATGCTGCTGCCCCAAATTTCACACCCATAGAGAATTACCGGAGTAACAAGAAGACCAAAAAGCGTTCTTTTAGTTTTCCAATCCCATAATTCAGCATTTCTACATCTATTTTGCAAAGAGTACAACGCTTTCCAGCCTCCTTGAATTCTTTTTGCTCTACATGTTTCCCAACTAAGTTTGTTGTGAAAATCAAGCCCAAGGTACTTATACTCGTCCACTATTTCCAGTGGCTTGCCTTCAAAGATAAATTCAATCTGCTATTTTTTTCTTCGCAGTGAGAAGATCATTATTTTGGTTTTTGAAGTGTTCACTTGCATCCCGACCTCTTGACAAAACATTTCAAGGGCCTTCAAATGTTTTCTCAAATCAAGCGTAGTTTTAGCAATTAATATGAGGTCATCGGCATATAACAGTAATTTTATTACAAAGTTGGCCAAAAGAATGCCTTCCCCACCAACCTTGTCAATCCATTCTTCCAGCTTATCAATGTAAAGCCCAAATAGCGTTGGGGAGAGCGGGCAGCCTTGTTTGACACCAATGTCACTGCCAAAGCATTCTGACATACCATCATTGGTTCTGATTTTAGCTTTGACCTGCTCGTAGAGCCTATGAGCAGCCGCCCTAAGCTCATGCGGAACTCCCAAATCCTCCATTCTCTTCCATAGCTTGTTCCGAGGGACCATGTCAAAGGCTTTTTTAAAATCAACAAAGCAGCAATAGGCTTCGTCTCCTTGAATGTCCCAAATTTTTTCAATAAAAAATCTAAGGGTAACTCCATGATCAATAGTGGAGTGTTTGGGCCTAAAACCAGCTTGACCTTTTGCTCTTTTCCCCTCTTTTTCAGCCCAGCTGCTAATCCTGCATTCAATCATGCTTCCAAAAAGTTTCCCCATAAGAGGGTTAATCATAATAGTTTGGTAGTTTGATGGGTTATTTATGTCACCATTTTTGTGCAAGGGGATAACAACACTAGTGGTCCATCCTTCTGGGAAGCCTTCTTGAATGACCCTGTTGAAAATGCTCTTAATACAAGGTGCAAGGACCTCAACACCCCACTTAAAATGTTCTGCTTGCAACCCATCAATATCTTGTGCTTTCCCTCCTGCCAACCTTCTTATGCCTTGACTGATATCCTCTACGGTGAAAAGTTCGGTGGCTGCCTTGATTATTGGGGGTCTATGTTTATCCTGCTCACGCTCATAAAGAATTTTTGCATAGTCTAGCCATTGAGAGCTTGTAATATTATTTTCCATTTGTTTTCTTTTCTGTTGTAGCTCCTTCCAAAAAATTTTGGGGTTGTTCTTTCCAAGGGTAATCAGCTCCATTCTTCTATCACTTACATACTTTTCTTTTTTACTTCGTATCATCCTTTCATACTCTTTCTTGTTTTCTATTGTCATTCCCCCCTCACGAAGCTTCCTTTTTGTTAACTTGCACTCCTCATCGAACCACGGGTTTGCCAGAAAAGTATTTGTATTGCCTCTTTTGGGTCTAGACCTCTTGCACTCACCCAAAGCTTTGTGCACTAGAGGAATCAATGTGTTCTTGTTTATTGAGTGCATCTTTATGTAAGCTGATTTTTTTTTCGATTCCTGAAAGAAATTTTTGAGGGAAATCTTGAAGATTTTCTGATTTTCTTGAGTCATGAGAATTTTACCCGGTGTGGGTGCTTTGTTCTTGCTGATAAGGACTTGTTCCCCTTGCTGCTTGATTATGCGAATGTCAAGTTTTACATATATTGGATTATGATCCGATTTCAACTCCATTGGACATTTACCAATCACAAGCTCCATTATTCTTGTTGTATAGTTACGAGATAAAATGACATAATCCACCACACTTTGACCATTATAGGTCTTGCAAGTGATGTTGCTCGATCCCGGCCATGATCTCATACCGTTACATATTACCAAGTTGAATAGACTACATATTCCCAACAGTTCTTCCCCATAATGAGTAACATTACATTTATTATCTTGAGAGGTTCGTTCCCACAATTGATGGTTCTCTTCTTCCAGCCATAGCGGATCATCTTTCTCTTTATCTTGGCTTTTCAAGTTAAGAGCTTGGATGCTAGCTGTCCTAGCATTAAAATCACCTATTAATATAACTTCCCCCAATGTGCTAAACACCAAAATGTCCTTTTTTAGAGATGCAAAGGGGTCCTCACGATCTAGACTCCTTTTCTTATATGATTTGGAGCCTTTTGGGGCGAAATAGCAAGCAGCCAATCTAATTGTAGTGTGATTTTCTGTTATTTTTAACCATATGTATTGTTTGTTTGGATCTTCTTTCTCCACTTTTATATTTTTGTCCCATGATTCTTTTATTAGGACTGCAACTCCACCATGTCCTTTGCCATTTTCTGTTCTCTCATTCCAAATTGAGGCCTTTTTATATCCTTCAAAATCAGGAATTTTACACCCTTCATGTTCATGAGTCTCGGTAAGAATGATAATGTCTTTTCCTGTTGCTATGGGCCCTAAACCAGGTCCTCTTCTCCAAGGATAACCTCTGCAGTTCCAACTTACTATAGATAAATATTCCTGGGGGGCCCCGAGTTCCTATTTTTGGTGTGTAACTCTGTCACTAACTTGGGCCTTACCATTTTGCAACCAAGCCCATTTACCTTCACTTCTTGCTGTTTTTACCTTTTCCCACTCTTTTTGTCTTTCTTCTTGCTGTGTTATGGTTAGGTCCTCATCAAGGTAAATTTGTGTACCTTTAAGAAACCTCTTGTTCCTTAGTAGCACGCTTTTGTCCTCAAGTTTCTCCAAAGTAACTCTTACATGCCTATTTTTACCACCTTCCGTCCATTTTCCAATCCTGTTTGCTTGTTGAATAACCCCTGACCACTGAAGTTCATTCTTAAAGAAATCCCTTGCCAACTCTTTTGTGGTTTCATTCTCACCATAATCTTTTAGCCCTTTAACAATGACATTCATAGTCCTATCATTTCTGTCCTTTTCTTCTCTTAACTGCCTCCTAACTTGCTTTTCTATATCGTCTCTTTGTGTAACCGATGATCCTCTTACTACTTGAGTCCAAGATTTGGCCTCTTCCAATTGTTCCCTTAGTTGCTCTTCTTTTATCTTCATGTTGTCCATTACTGATTGCATTTCCTTTAACTGTGAATTATTGCTTTCAGCTACCTCTTTTGGCTTGCTTGTGCCTGCTACGTCCATTTGAATTAAAACTTGCCTTATTGATAGTAATTCTTGCTCCCCTTTTGCCATGGAAATTTGCAGTTTGTTTATCTGTTCTTTGAGAAAATTGTTCCCCCTTGTTAACTGCCAATTGACTTCTATAACCTCTTTCACTTTGGTGTCTTCATATTGCCCTCTTGTTTCCAAGGATTGGAGTCTCTTTTTCATGTCCATTAGCTCATTGACGTATAACTCTGAGGACCACATGAGCGGTGTTGTGGTGGGGTTGTAAATATCAGAGTTACCTTTCTCCTCTATTGCCTTGTTTACATGAATGTTTTCATCTCCATTTTGCTTCTTGCCTGAGACTATGTGAGTTGCTGAGTTCACATTTCCTTTTCCTTTAGGTTGTTCTGTTTGCTCTTGCTGATTTTCTGCTGTGATAGTTGAGTTCTTAGGTTCTAACCTCAGTAGAATAGCTGCAAGTTTACCCTTCTTTTCCAACTTCACTTTTCGTGTTTGCCTACGCCTTAGAATCCCCTTGTACTGTTTTGCATTTACATAAACACACCTTTCCTCCATGTTTAAAAGGTTGTTTTGTGGACAACCTAACACACATGTTCCCCAAATGCTATTTGTTGCCCCAGTGAATGTTGAAGATTCCATCAGGAGGGGCAAAAAGTTAAAAGGAATTAAAAAGTTCCCTTGAGCTAACATGCCATTCATAGGCCATTGAGTACTCTTTTGCCTTATTCCAGTTATTTCAACACTATCTGACTTGGTTTCTTTTGACCCCCTTGCTTCAGCCTGGATTGGGATAATATCAGTGCCAGTTACAACATTTTCAGCCTGGATTGGTATAATGTCAGTGCTAGTTACAACATTTTCTTTATTTACATCCCCTGCTCTTAACAGATTCACCCCATTTCCATCATGACCCTTGAGGTATTGCCATTCAATCTATTTTTCCAACTTCATATTACTTAATGTTTCAGCTTTATTTGGAGTGCTAAAAACAGTAACAGTATTTGCTTTGTTTGCTCCCACTGGACCTAACTAACTCTCAACCCATCAAAATGCCCTAGCCCCTGAGGCACACCCTATTTGATGCTTCGGTTTGAGAGTTTTGTTTACTTGACTTGTTTATGGGATATTTGCTTTGTGTATGGGATATTTGCTTTGTTTAATGAAGAGCTGGGCTTTTTTTTTTAAATGCCAAGCAGAAAAAGACAAGAGACAGTAGCGTATACAAGGTGGGGCACACCTGTTCCTGATGCCGAGATCTTTCCTCTGGAAAAGGGTGAAAAGCCAAAAAGAGACTTGCAGCCGTCAGGACCCACCACGCACCCCAGCCTATCTCCTGCTGCCGCGCACACGAGCTTCTCCTGCCTCAGTCGGAGAACGCCAAATGCCCTGTTCCTGTTCCTGATGCCGAGAACGCCAAACGCCCTGTTCCTGTTCCTGATAATAGAGGTGATTCAATGGAAGCATGAAGACAGTTTAATTTCCTGATCACATATTCAATACACAAACATCATGCTAGAGGTCAACTCTCATAATGGAGTATGTGTCAAAGATGAAGGAATATTTGTCCTAAGATGGGTCCTACCGTCCATTCATGCCCGCTCTTCTATGGCCCAATAGTCACCCAGATTCAAAATCCTAGAACCTCATCTTTCCTCAATCGAAATCCACCAAAACCTTCTGCCTTCCAACTTCATCAAGTGAGAGTAAGTAACCCTAGTTTCGTCTTTAGCGAAGGCGCTCATTTCCCTAAAAAGCTTACAATCGGAAGCCTACCTGTGCCCTCATTTACATATTCAAATCATAAGTCCTTGACCTCGTACTGCAATTGCTCATCTTCGCTCTTTGACTTTTATCTTCTTCAACAAGCTTTCCATCTCTGTGTTATTTTTCGGTCTGCTCATTTGTTTTCATGATGACTTGTGGCGCATAAACTAAATGTGATTTGAATTCCCCTGTAATCGTTAATCACACTGTATCTAAGAACTTTGATATTGTGTGGCGTATTTAATCAGCTAAGGTGTGTTTAATGATATGACTTTGTATGGTTGTGGCAACCTGTCGATGAACCTTTGAAGAAAACCTTTCAGAAATTATCGGAGCTCAGCGAGTGAATATTCCTTGAACGTAGGCACTCTGTCATTCTCAGATTGAGTGGCATTTTCCCGGATTTAGCTTTATTGCTTCTCATTTCGCCTTATCTACATTTAATTAGCTTTAATTAGTTTAGAATTTAGAATTTGTGTAATCTTTTGTTTTTTTAATTTAGTTGGTTAATTAAATTAGTTTAGATTAACTTTTAGCTTTGATTAATTTAGTTAAATTTAGTTTATATTTATATTTTCTAATTTAGTTTAAATTTAGATTTTGTTTTTTTTGTTTTGTTTTAGTTTAGATGTTAGATTTAATTTTAGATTTAGATTTAGTTTAGATTAATTTGGATTTTTAATTAGATTTTAGATGATTAATAAGATTTTAGATTTTTAATTAGATTTTAGATTCTTAATTAGATTTTAGATTCTTAATTAGATTTTAGATGTTTAATTTAGATTTTTAATTAGATTTTAGTCTTAATTAGATTTTAAGATTAGATTAATTTTGTTTATTAAATTAGCTAGATTAATGTTAGTTTTCGTTTTAGTTTAATTTTAGTTTTGTGGCTAATTTTGTTAATTTTTCTTTTTGCAGGTTCGTTTGTCCAAGACTCTTCATTTTCCCGAAAAATGCGAAGTCCTGTCATTTTTGTGAAAAAACAAAAAAACTTAAAATTTCGCTTTGTTGAAGACTTGAAAATCAAAAAAAGTTACTAATGACATTTGGTGCAGAACATTTCTTGAAGATTTGATTTTTAAAACCGATTGTCTTTTAGTATAGCAAACACTTCAATTGGTGCTTAAAAAGAACATTTGTTTTTTGTGTTTGGCACGCTTGTGCATGTGTTGAGTGGACCTACTGCTAACACACACTATCCTCTCCCCTAGCTTTCGTGGTCCTGGGTGCAAGAGAAAAGTGTTAGCGATGCTCAAGTTTTATTTTCTTAGAGGGTCTGCCTCAAAAGAGGGAATGACCCAAGCGGTAATGGGGCTAAGGCCAAGCTAATTTTGAACTACTATATAAAAAATGTGTTTGTGACAAAAGTCATGAGCAATGGGTGCGGATGTGTCATACCGATGAATGTCTCCCTCAATACCCTTGTGGTACATACAAACATGTAGAGTGTAACCTCTGCATTCTGGGAGGCCTCCTAACCAGAGCAAATCACCACGTGTATGGCCATCTGAACGAATGCCCTTACTAAGAACCAACTGTTGTAGTAGCCAAAATCCTTCTATTTGCTGGCGCAAGAGGTCGAACCTCTAAAGTCGTCCCACGTTCTCACAGTTCAAAGTTGAGATAACAAGTTCCTTGGGATCTTTGGGTCTTTGTGAATTTGAAGTTTGGTGTGCCCGAGAAGTATGTGCAATGTAAGGCGGAGCCAATGCCTCCAAACTTATAAGCTATCCACTTTTAATAAGTGCGGCTCAGATTTATCTGTAGTGGAAATCCAAAAAATATTGTCTCTACCATCCTAGGATTTGTACTTGAATGTTCTTTTATTATAACAATCAAAGAACATTCACAATCAAAAACAAACTCAAGACATTGTGTTTTATGTGTTTGTATTCAAAGCAAACAAGCACCACACCCAAAAATGACAACATTCAACCTCAAAACAAACTAGGCTAACACATCCAAAACAATCTTAACATTTAAATCTCTTTAGACCAAGGACTTGTTCACCTCATCTCTACCATCATTCATTCATCCATCACCTCATCCTTTTGCATTAGACATTCCCCATAGGTCAAAACTTTAGGTTATTATTTTAGCTTGCATAAATCTCTTGTATAAACCTCTTGATTAGGAAGTTCATCAAACTTAGACTAGATTATAGCCTCAAATCTGTATTCTCTTGACCTTATCTTTCAGACAACAATCATCCTAGTCCTCATCATTTAGGTTGGTTCCTCAACTCATTAGTCTAGCTTGAGACCACCTTGTCAACCCATCTTATCAATATTTACTTTACCCAAGGTCATTGATATTCAAATTAGTTGCTATACCTATCTTAGTTTGATTAGCAATTGTATCTTAGGTTTTCCAAAGGTTTTAGCCTTCAAAATAGGTCATACTATTCCATCCCTTCATTCCCCACTTTGCATGCCTTAGTCATAGACTATCATCACCTTGACTCTTAATCTAGGTATCGTTATTAGGCATCCCTATATATTCAACAATACAAAAAATATAGCTTAGGTTGTATACCTTAGGATTAGGTCATACCTTTGCATTGTCATACCTTAGTCATACTCCACCTTTCATCATAACCTCGCCACCATGTCTTCAATGCACCTTGATATCCTTGTTATTCAAGTTGAATACCAATTAATCTGCAATGGTCAATCCCAACAAGCCGTAGAATTCAAGAGACAATGGATTAATTCTTTGTCCTAATCACCCACAACTCATAGTCAACTACCCATCTATCCCTCTTACCAACAACTCATAAACTCTATTCCTCCATCCATCTACCCTCATTATCATGTCCCTTAGCACAATCCATGCCATTAATCCACAACAAACGTCCATTAGTCATCCCTATCCTAACTTTGACAAGAGAAACCAACCTTCCATTAATCCATTCCAAGACTCGACATCCTATCATAACCAACCTTCCACTAATCCATTTCAAGCCTCTACATTATAGCCTAGTCCATCATACATTAATCCATTCCAATTCACTACATCCCAACCTACATTTAGTCATGAAAATACATTTAGTCATGGTCTCCAAAATCACATCCCATTGCCTACACTTGAGAGTATATGTCAAGTAGAAAAACAAAGGCATGACAACATAGCTTCACCTTCATGTCAATATCAAAGTAGTCCATCCCATGACCCCATCCTTAAGTCGATCCAAGAAATCCTTTTAGACAATCATGTAACCCAAGAAAAACCTATATTTGATCACAACACTACCATTGATCAAGAAATCCAAAACTATTAGCTCATCGACCTTTATGCCATTCATGATCAAATATTTGTAGTCAATCCTATCTAAGTGCCGAACACATCCATTTCCCAAAATGAGACACTTGCCTCCATGGGACATATCAATGATCTTCCTCTAGAACAATCTAGTTTTCTACTCTAGACATATTTTCAAATGATCAAGCTATAATTGAATTCATTGGACTCTATGATAATGACCATACAGAAGGTTTCTACATCAACTTGGAAGCACTGGTATCTTTTGAAGAACCATCATAATCCAATGTTTCACAAAATCAGACCAAAGATGTTAATAAAAAATATATCCAACATGTCAATGAAGCTACGACATCTTATCAACTAGGATCATCTATCTTTGTCAGATCAGGCTTTTTTGTAGATGAGAAAATACCAAGTAACAATGTCCACATACACAATGATGGGTTATCATCTTGTTTTCAAAACAAAAAATGCCACATCGCAAACAAAATTTGTTAGAGCATGCAACATCAAGGAAAAGGACTAGGCCTACATGAGCAAGGAATTCTAGAACCAGTACAGTTTCAAGAAAATTCTAGACATCAAGGTCTTGTCTATTCTTCAATTAGAAAATCTAATGATGTTAGTGGTACCTCCTCAATATTGGGGGAAACTTTATCTAATACAAACATCAAAATGGGGGCCATGAGTAGTTCTTACCATAAGGTTTTTTCCAACACTCCTTCTATCCACACCCTAAACCATTATTCCAGCCTAATTAAACCCATGAATTGGAACCAACAAAAACAAAATCCTTACAAGCCCAAAGTTCAAAATCAAATTTCAAAGGCCACTGAATCAATAAAAAATCTGAGTGGACAAATGAAGTTAAAATGGATCCCAAAGAAGAATGGATCATGCAAAGAAAATATTCCAAATCTAAAAGTCAATCAAAATGTGGAGCCACAAGAAAAGAGGACTCCCACATATAATAAATGTCCACCTCCTTCAAAATGGTCATCAAGCGAGGCATATAAAAGTGTTGGTTCCAAACACTATCCCAATCAAAATTCCAAACTCTGCCATCCAACATCCCAAGTTTGAAAATAAAAAAGTGATTCATTCAAATGTCCAAACAGTCCTTCCACATCTACCATCATCCATGATAATCCTAAATCATGCCTAAATTCTAAAATACATACCTCACGAATTCGTCACATCTTGGCAGCAACTCTTTATTGTAAGGACTCTCATGGCACTCTATTGCGATGTGCATATTCTGATAAGGCCAACTCTAGTATTAGAAAGGATCACAATGACATCAATCAATTATATGCAAGCGCTATGATCCTAACAAGGCAACTACTTCATAAAGGTCATTATTGGCATATCATGGCCCCGGTCTCTACATCAACACCATCAATGGATTCAAAATATTTGTTGGAAATAGGATACCATTTAATTGCAATTCTAAACATTATTTATTTCATGTATTTCCAAAGTCCTTGGAAAGTGTTCTCAAACATTAGGATTAGAGAGAGATTAATTTTTGATGAAATAATCATGTTAATTGACATTTGTAATTAATTCTAAATGATAGGAGCATGTGAGGATGTCCAAGATGAGTTTCTAAATAATAGGAGCACATGGGGCACCCACATGGAAGGTGGCACTCACCTTGAGTTCAGTTAACTATTTGGAGTAAGAGATAACACTTTTGTAATGCATGTAAGGATCCTAGGAGTTAGGGTTTGATGTCATGCATGAAGTTCAGTTCAGTTCAATTGAGTTTAGTTCAGTTCATAATCAGTTTAGTTTAGTTCAGTTCAACTCAGTTCAGTTTAGTTCAGTTCAGTTCAGTTATGGTTCAGTTATCTTCAATTAGTTTTAGTTGAATGCTAGTTGACTTCAGTTAACTTGGAATGCATGAATAATGAATTGAGTTGCATAACAGATAACAGGTGATTCCTTTAGTTAATAGGGGATGACCATTCTTGCATGAATGGTGTTGAGAAATGTTTCAATTAACAGGAAATTACTTGGGCCCAACTTGGGCGTCCAAGTTGGCTTCTTGGAATTAACTCCTTTGCATGGTAAGATATTTCAGAAGGCTAAGTTAAGTGGGACCACTCTTGGGTGCCTACTTTGAGAATGAACCCTTGAAGATATTTACAGAATAAAGGTTGAGTTGGCACTTCAATTTGGGATGCCCAAATGCATGAAGATGAGGATTTGACATTGTTCTTCACGGTTAAACTCTACTTGGAAGAGATAGGCGTACCTTTTAGGGATAGGGCTTGAGCATTGTAATTGTAGCTCAATTGGAGTTTACAAAGTTGTTTAATGCCTATTTATCTCAAGCAAGTTGAAGAGAGTTATTATCAGTTTTATTACAGGTTGTGAAGAAGATTTGATGAAGGCAAAAGAAGCATTCTCAAGCAAGAATTGGAGTTATTGTAATCTATTTCAGAGATTAAATAATGCATTGATTCTTGGTGGAGTTTTTTCCCGAAAGGGTTTCTCCACGGTATATTCTTGTGTAATCTTTCTAATATCCTATCTAATTCTTCTACAACTTATGTCTTCATTCTACAAATGATAAAATGAATTAATCAGATAATCACCCACAAAGAATCTATGACAAAGGAAAATCATATTTAGATCAACAATCTTAAAGTTTTACAAAGTATTAAGCTAAGAAAACACCTCAATTTTCAACAACATTCAATGATCAGCTAAAATAGCAAGGCCCTCATAAATATCACAGTGATCATCTAGGCAATACAAAGGAAAATACAAAAATATTGGAAAATCAAAAAAATTCCGCCTTGATGAAAACCTGGCAAACAAGCATCTTGATAACACCAAAAAAAAAAATAGTAAAAAGAAAAATTTCGTCCAATAGTGAAAACAATTTTATGGTGCTTTAGATAAGTACCATGATGAAAACTTGGCAAACAGGCGTCATGTGTAAAAAAATAAATTATCTATGTGGACCATTACACTTGGAGGTAGGTTGTCTCATCTCCCATACCCTTCACATGACATTTCTTATGAAATTTCCATCTATCCATCTAAGCCCTATCATTCCCATCCATTTTCCCACCTACTTTGATCTTGATAAGGACTGGGGTACAAACATAAATCATGCTTAGGGAAAAATCTTGACATTTCTATCCTTTGGTCATACACTATCCATGAAATATCATGTCATAGCCTTCATATCATTTTCCAAACCCATACATCAAAGAAAAAAATTATTCCTATGTGACATAGTCCTTGGAGATCATATGCTAATTCTACCATCTAATAATCCTCATGTCTCCTATAGTTTAACAAAATCAATCCATTGTCCTTTCATACCTATTTTTGGACTTGGCTTTCCCTTGTCATTGGATTAAGGACTCCAATCCACTTATCCAACATCCTTCCATCATCCCATTCAATCCTGAAAAGAAGTCATTCCAAATGCAATAAGCCTAATCCATACAATCTTTCCATGAAACCTCGTACATCATCCAAAACATTCCTTGTCCTTATTTCTAGCATTGTTGCAAACCTTGATCCTTTAGTCACATTATCATCATCCTCACGTTGTTTTCAGTATGTGTCTTTCCCATGTCAAACAATGTTGTCATCATCATCATCACCTATCAATTGGTTTTCAGCTTGACTAGGAGCAAGATCATGGTTGTCCTTGGATTCTTGTGTGTGCTTGCTCACTTGCTTGTAGGCATCATTCACATGCATTTTTCACCACCCTTATAGTCACCCTTCATTCATAACAAATCCATCCTCCATCATCTTCGCGTCCTCTATCATAACGTTTGACATTTTGTGTCTTTCATACCCACCTTCATATATTGGAATTCATCCATATCAACCCTAATAAATTAGTTTTATACCTGGCTGGGGAAATTTCCTAACACCTAGCTTCATTGGATTCTACACGTGTCATTGGAGGTCATTATATCTCACAAAAAGACAAAAAAATCAAAACATTCAAAAAACACAAAAAAAAATCATAAAACTTCAAAATCCAAAAAATCAAAACATGTCAAAACCCAAAAAAATTAAGATAACTTTCAAAAAATCCCAAAAATAGAGTCAAAGTCAGTCATGACAGTCTTTGCCATTTTTGAACTATGTTTCCTCTACGACTGGACATAGGAAAGGCCATTTGTCGATGTGCCCCCAAGGCATTAGGTTAGTCCTTTAGGTGTTGTCAAATCAAATCATGATTCAGTCATTTGTCATTGAAACAAAGTCAAGGGTCATGTCAAACTACGAGGTCTACACATTGTTGCGTAGGCAAGGCCATCTGTCGATGAGCCCCCAAGGCCCCCTAGGTCAATGTTTTAGGGTTCGTCAGGTCAGTCAAAATAAATCAGACACTTTCAACTCAGGCGAGGCATCATCATCTGAACTTCAAACAAAAATCCTGAATCAACAAGACAAGAAATCCCACAAGTCTCCAAGTTAAATCAGTCATTTGTCAAAATCAATCAAACCAGTCAAATCAATCAAAACCAATGGTCTTATACAAGATGTGTCCTTCCTAAAACTAGACCTTGTCACTATCAAACTTTGTCATTTTCCTTATACAGGTAGTTACATGATCGAAACTAGACTTGACGTCTTATATGACATGTTTCTTCTCCCAAAATCAGGCCTTGTCAAAACAGTCTACCCATCATTCACTTTTTCCCTTAACACACTGGCACAGACTTATTGGCAAACAATTTGAATGGTTGTTGACCTTGTTGGTCTATTTTATCTTATCTTTTGGATTTACTTTGGTCATGTTACTAGCCACCTCGAGGATGTCCCACAAAGGATTTAGAGGAGCGATGATGTCTCATGACTCATCTTTTATTTGATTGTTGTCTACGGTTTGTCTTGACAAAAAGATTGGGGCAACTTTTCCCTTAGTATAAGTTAGGATATTCCTTGTCTATGACTATTTGTTTTATAGATGGATGACCTTGCACACCTTGGTCTATGTCATACCATGGTGTTTTTTGTCCATTTATCATATTTTACCACCCAATGATGATTAAATCCAAAACCTTGCATAGCAAAATATATATCTACAAATTATCTCAACTAGCACTATCTCAACATCCAGGTCTTCTATGCTAACATCCATCTTCTCCATGCTAACATTCATCTTTTCCATGCTCACATTTCTTCTATTATGCATCCTTATCATCCTTAACTATTTTTCTATGTCCTCTTGTCCTTCATCCTCTAGTCTTCTCATCCATTTTGAGGGCACACTCGCATTCTTTGAACCCACTTGTCCTCTCAAGGGGGTGTTGGCCTCCTACAATGATTTGACAACTAAGCCCTTAAAGTTGTGATTCAAAGATTGGACATCTAATCTGAATAACTATCTTAATCATCATGAAGGTGCATTTAACTTTTCAACCCAGGAACATAGACTTGAAATGGGTCAGCACAGTATGTGCACTAGGAATCCATAGTAGCCATATTCATTCTACAGCTAAGAAAAACATAATGTTGAAAGTAAATTGCTTAGAAAGAAGTAACATAAGTGTTGAACATCAACCAACAACTATACTAAGTTGAATTGCATGAAAAAAATGAAAATATGAGCAAATAGATAGGAAACTACTCTGTTTGCTTTGGCTATAGGAACAATCACAAAATTGAATTCTAGTGGCTGTAGGAACAGTCAGTTGCCAGATTCGTAACTATTTGCACAAAAAAGTAACGACTAAGCTAAAGGATGGAATTCTCACCAAGTGGGCCCCCTTGGATGAGTATCCCTTAAGACAAATGCAAACTCAGATGCAACAAACTTATAACTTCACTTTATTCATTGGAAAGCATCATTACAATAGAGCAACATAATTGTATTACTGAAAACTAAGAATGCGAGTGCAACATTGGATTAATCAACCTTCTGAGAAGGAGCATTCAATTCTTATTTATAGGAGGAAAAATCTCTAACTACCTAGCAAGGCGGTCAACTCCAACAGATTAGGAGGACACCACTTTAGGGAAAGCATAGAAAGTGGAAAGGAGGTTATGCATGTGTGGAATTTGGTCAAGCAGGTTTTCCTTAACACAGATCTAGCATAACAACAATTATGATATTCACTCAAAAAACTATTATGACCATTTACAAGGTAGTTACAATCTTCAATTTGAACTAAGAATCTCCCTCCATTGAGAGTCTTCCCTCCATTGACCTTTGAATGATCACCTTGTTGACCTTTATGGCAGACAACCAACTGGAAAAATCTTCCTCAATTTTGTAGGCTCTAATTATATCTGCATGACAACATTAGTACACACAACAATTGCATATCTATAACTATCTTAAAGTTTCATTCATTAATCCACATGTAAAATTAGCATAGATAGTTCATATAGCATGTCAATGTCATTTAAAGGTTACAAAAATGAGCTTATGCCCAATGTCTATAGTTTTGAGGAAATAACATGAAAATGTCAACATCAGAGTATCAAAGTTGAGGACAACTACAACAAATGGATAATAAACTCTATCAAAATTGAGCCATAAACTAGACTCATCACTCCCCCCAACCTAAGGTTTTGTCGGTCCTCCAACAGAGAAGGGTTGTTCTTTTGCTTAGTCAATACAATGAAATTTGCAACTGTCAGTTGTCCTACATCAGTTCTTGCAGTGTATGAATTAGGGTCCCAATAGAACCTTTTCTTGTTGTCCAACCTATTCCATATTTTCCTCTCTGCAGCTATATCATACTGATAATACCTGAAATTTGGCACAAGCCATAATAGGATAGGTGGTTGAAAAGTTAATGGAAGCCAAAATTGTCCTTTCATCCTTCCAATCTGTATATATCTATCAACTCTTTTGCATAGCATAGTTTTGCAAAGAGTGAGGCTCAACTTGTTTTAACTCATCAGTAAGACTGTTCCACCTTTGTGACAGATATCCCATTACAGATTTCCCTGTTGTTTCTACTACCTTCTCATATTCTTTGTAAACTGCTTATCTCACAAGCAGGATCCTACTGCTATAGCTTGGTCAGTAAAGAAATTTGTGCCATTCCCTGAAAATGTCTCCTAGGTTTCTAGATTCAACCCTGATGGGCAGGGGAGTGTTGGATTCTATTTTCCTCTAAGTCCTGAACCGCTATCCCCAACTAATTTCATTTTTTATCCAGGACATAAATGCTCGTAATTAGAGATCCCCAACATACAACAATGGATTCCAATCATGATCTTAGGACACAACATAATTATGCAAATAGAATTCACACAACAAATTTTTCATTTCAAGAGGAGCAATCTGATAAGCCTTAAAAAATTCAAGAGGAGTCTCAATGGAAGGGTTCAAACCTGAAATGATCCTTGATAGTTTAAAAGAAAGATTCCTCTCCAAATATAGAGCATGGACCCTTGGAGGAGTCCTACATTCTAACATCTGAGGTACTAAGGCTACTACATTGTCCACCTTTTCCTTTAAAGCAACAATTTCCATATTATTCTCTTCAATCTCTGCATCTTTATTTTTTATTTCCTCCTTTAGCCTGTGTTTCTCCTTTTTCCATTCCTCTTCCCTCCTTTGCATCTCATTCTGTAAGTTCATGGCTACCATGTGCATTGAAAAATCATAGGGCTTATGTATTCCTACCAAAAAAATTCTTGGCATCGATTCTTGCACTTCACATGGCACCTGTTGTAGGGATTCTAATTGTTCACCCAGTTCTCGATGTAGGGGTTCTTGTTCTTGTTGCAAGAACTCTTGCTCTTGCTGCAGGAGCTCCTAATTCTTCCCATACTCTTGAATCTCAACCTGTTCTGCAATGGTAGCAAGCTCTGCCAACCTTATATCTACTTGTTCCTAAAAAAATTCCTTTTCCTCAATGTTCACCTACCCCATTGGGACTTTTGTGTCCTCTCGTGATGTTCATCGAGGGCCAGGGCTTCTCTTAGGAGACACACTAGTGGTTGGCCCAGCTAGTCTTGATTTTCTAGGAAGGGTTTCATATTTTTCTTCGGCTGCAAGAAGAATAGTGTCAGCCTTCCATTTCTTAGAGCTTGGTGCTTATTTTTCTGCCGTTTTCTTTTTAGCTTTTCCCTTCCTCATTTTTGCCTCTTTCTTTTGTGCCCTAGTTCAAATTAGGGTTCCAAGAGGGACATCATCATCAGAGTCTGAAGAGGAACTATCTTTTTTTAATGTTCTTCCTCAGAAGAATTGATCTCTATAGTTTACTCAATTGTAGGAGGGTTTACACTAGGGCTTGCACTAGAAGTTGAGGTTCCAAGAGTGGCTTCAACAATGTTCAGTCTCCTACTAACCCTATGAGTTTGAGGAAAAATCCTAGGTCGCAAATGATCTAGTCTAAATTGATCAATATTTAAAAATTCCTCTCAAGTCATATTAGACACATCATGCAGAGATTTTTCTACTAATAATTTGATCAGACAATGGTGGGAGACAAAATTATCCCTACCTTTTTGAGTTTCAGCCGCCATGATTGAAAGGAGATGATATAACACGTTTGGTACGTTCATTCTTCTCACATGCCTCATATGATTAAGGATTTTGAAGTGCACAAAATGTAGGTTTGACTTGCGGCCTTCACAAGTGATGTACTTCACAATGTGGACAACTACTTGCTTCTATGGCTCAGGCAGAGAGGTTCTCTTCGCACCTTACTTGTCCACATCCAATGTAGGGTCACCAAGTTCAATAAATTCAACCCTGGCTGACCTTGCATCTCTAGTAGCAGGGTAATTTTCACCATCTGCAAGCAACCCTGTAACTTATGCAATCCTCTCTTCATTAACTATTACCTCCAACCCTTTTACCATGGCCTTTCCTTCAAACAATGTCTACGCAAATTCCTGCGCAATGTCTTCATTATAACTGTTGAGCTTCAGGAAATAGTATAGCCATCCAGAATTTATAAATTCTTCCAAAGAAGGTGCATCCTGCAATACTACATCAGGAACCGTGGGTTCACTTTGAATTAACTGACCTCCCATCGTTTAGTTGTCTGCAATTAAACAAGCACTCTGCAAAGTTTCCCTTCCTGCAACACTGTTGATTTCCCAATGCCAATGTCGTATAAACTTTACCTTTTTGGCGGCTTAGTATTATGACAAAGGTAATAAAGGCAGTAAGGAGTAATAAATGAAGGATAAAATGGAGAAAAATGGCAGCAGTGTGGTGTCATTCTCACACATGTGATCCGTCACCTCACTCATAATTTAAATTAGCTCAATTTAATTTTTTTTGACATGGACCAACATGGACTAACATGTGGACATGTTATACACACTCCCCCCAACCTAAATTTGAGCATGTGTCCTCACATGCGAGGTGGTAATGACGATTTGAATGGGCAGGAGATAATTGCATGTTATGGAGAACATCTACATTAATGTACAGTAATTAATTAAATGTACTAAAAGATAATTAATATGTAACAAATTGATGTGCCCGTACCTGAATTCGTGGAATATTTGTTGCAAAGAATATTGAGGAAGTACCAATCACCTTTTAAGAAGTCAGTTGAGCAATTAATGAAAGTGGAGATGGAACGAAGTGAAGTGGAATGAAGTGAAGTTATGGCGGAGTGATGGAAGAGAGAGAAAGGTGGAGATGGATGGGCAGATGGATGGATAAATGAAGAAGTGGACACCCACAAAAGTGGAAATCTTTATTATTATAATTTACGTACCTTGGTTAGCCAGAAGGAGGGACACTAGGTCTGCTTCCTTTGACTGCAAGAATTTCAGGTGTTGCATGCTGAGTGAATTTTTGCATGAATTCCTCCTTGGAAGTTGGCTTGTGATACAACTTGAGGCGATGACCGTTGACAAGCAGCTTAAATCTCACAGGGTCAATGGTAGTGAGTTGAACAGCTCCGTTGGGAAATACTTTAGGAACCTCATATGGTCCTAGCCACCTTGACTACAACTTACCAGCATTAGCTTGGTATCTAGAGTCATAAAGGAGCGCCAAGTCACATGGCTATAATTTCTTGTCCTTTATGAATTTGTCATGCCACTTTATTCTTTGATTCTGCACTACCTTTATGTGATGTAAGGTTGTCTTTCTCATCTCATCCAAATTATTCAATAGCATAATTTTGTCCTTCTGTTCCTTAGAGATATCCATCCCTAAGTCTAGTGCATTCCTAAGAGTCTTATGCTCAAATTCAATGGGCATCATAACTGTCTTCCCATACAACAACTCAAAAGGAGTGAATCCTGTGGTTGTTTTCCAGGTGGTCTGATGGGCCCAAACAACTTTTGGAAGCCTATTTTCCTAATCCTTCCTATGGATAGCCACTGTTTTGGTCATAATGGCTTCAATTTCCCTGTTGGTCACTTCAACTTGGCCATTGGCCCAAGGGTGATAAGGAGTAGACTTCCCATGCCTCACATTATATTCATTAACTAGTGTCGTGACAAGGGTTGATGTAAATTGTGCCCCTTGATCAGTCACTATCTCCCTTGGAGCCCCATAATGTGTGAAAATTTCCTCATAAAGAAATTTTGCAACCTTATTATCTCTTGCATTTTTCATGGCTTTAACTTCTACCCACTTGGTTACATAATCAGTGCAAACCAAGATATAGTATTTACCATTTGATGGAGGATCAATGGGTCCTACAAAATCCAATCCCCATTTATTAAATGGAGTGATTACTACCTGGGGGTAAAGGGGAATCTCATCAAATTTGGTTGGTTGACCCATCCTCTAGAATCTATCACACTTCCTTTTATATTTCCATGCATCCTTGTGGATTGTGGGCCAGTAATATCATGTGTTTAGAATCTTTATTGTTGTTCTCTTGGCTACAAAATTCCCTCCATAGGGTTCATTGTGGCATGCATGCAATATATCATATGTCAAATCTTCCCTCACACATCTCCTCATGACATGGTCTAGTCTAGTGTAGAACAAGCATCCTGCAATCCATGAGAAAGGAAAAGTTTACTCAATGATCACCCTTCTCTCTTTTGGAGAGAAATGAGGAGGAACTCTCCCTGTGACCAGATAATTAGCTATGTAAGCATACCAGGGTGTATGCACACTGATGGAAAATAAATGTTCATTAGGGAAAGAGTCATCAATGACTTGATTGTCCTCTGATGTAGTCAGCCTTGAAAGAAAGTTTGCAACAACATTGGCCTTCCCTGGATTATCAACAATGGTTATGTCAAAATCCTGCATCAGCAACAACCATCTTGCTAGCCTACCTGAGATCGGGAGCTTATTCATGAGGTGCCTAATGGTTGCATGGTCTGTGTGCACAAAGATCTAATATCTTATTATGTAGTGCCTAAATTTGTTGAGGGCATAGACCACTACCAACATTTCCTTTTCTATTAATGTATAATTGAATTTAGCTCCTTGCAGGTTTTTGCTGACAAAATAAATAACATTCTCAATTGCTCCTTCTTTTTGTCCTAAGACTACTCCTATAGCATAGTCTGATGCATTTGTATGAATGTGAAAAGGAAACTCCCAATTAGGACCTTTGAGTACAAGAGCACGAGTTAAAGTTGCTTTCAAATCAGAGAATGTCTTGTCACAGTCTTATGTCCATTGGACTCAGCATCTTTAGTTAGGAGATTGTACAATGGTGCTGCCATTTTCCTGAAATCTTTGATGAAACGTCTGTACTAACCTGCATATCCCAAGAAACTCCTAACATCTTTTTTTTTTGCAGGTATAGGCAGATTGGTGATCACCTCAATCTTGGCAGGATCTACTTGAATTCCTTGGTGAGAGAAGTAGTGGCCAAGGACTACACCTTCCTGCATCATCATGAAGCACTTTTCACTATTTAAAGACAGAGTATGGTCTTCACATCTCTGTAAGACTCTCTTGATATTTTCCAATGCTTCATTAAATCAACACTATAGGTAGTAAAATTATCCATATAAATCTTCATGCAATCATGTGAGATATCTGAAAATATGCTAATGATTTCCCTCTAAAAAGTTGCAGGTGCATTGCATAAGTCAAATGGAAGTACTAAGTAGGCATAAGTCCCCCATTGATAGGTAAAGGTGGTCTTCTCTTGGTCCTCAAGTGCAATTTGTATCTGGTTGTAGCCCTCTGAATCCATCTAGAAAAGAAAATTATTGCTTGCTTGCAAGGGAATCCAACACTTGGTCTATGAAAGGAAGGGGGAAATGGTCCTTTTTGGTGGAAACATTGAGTTCCCTATAATAAACACAAACTCACCATTTCCCTCCCTTTTTGGGCACAATCATCAATGGAGACACCCACTGGCTATCTGAAATGGGGTAGATAAATCCCGCATCTAGCAATTTTTGCAGTTCCCCTTTTACAATTTCTCTCAATGTAGGGTTAATTCTTCTTTGTGGCTGCCTCATTGGTGTGCAATCATCTCTGATATATATCCTATGAGTGCAAAGCTTAGGATCCAATCCCTTCATATCATGATAGTCCCATGCAAATGCATGTTGGTGGGTCTTCAGTAATTTTTTCAATGAAAAATGTTGTTCTTCACTCAGCTTGTTAATATTTAGATATTTCCCTTCTAGCACTTGCACTTGTGTAGTTAACTCTATCATAGCTGCTTCACCAATGCTTGGTACCTTGAGTTCATGTGGCAGCAAAGTATAATACATACCTATTTCTACAGCAAGTTCAACTGCAAGAAAAGCGGGCAGAAGTGTCTTCACTGGACCAACAGAACCAGATGCATGAGAGGAGGATGCTTCCTGCACCTCACAATGGTTCTGAATTATGTTAGACAATACTTCATCCTCCTCTTGAAGCTGCATGGAAGAGCTTCTTCCTAACATCATAATTTGTGCCATAGAATTGACTTCCTCAGCTTCTTCACCAACATGTGGCCATATGGGGTTATCCATATCATGGGATGGCTAAGTAGGAGGGTAGAGAACAAGTTTTTTGGTGCTCTTTCCATCAGAAATGGTCATGTCTCATGTCTGGCATCCAATATAGGCATCTGTTGTTGCTAACCATTGCCTCCCTAGGATGATGGGATACCCGCCTAGTGTAGCTTTTGGAGAAAGAATCATGAAATCTATTGGGTACTCCCAAGAGTATAGAGTTACCACAAGATCTTCTACTATACCATTAGGTTTAACAGTGGAACTATCAGCAAGTTGCAGGACAGTAGGAGTAGGTATCGTGCTTGCAACATTTAGTTGTTGCAGGATATCCTTACTCATCACATTTATTTTTTCTCCCAAATCAATCAAAGCATTCTTTATTTGGATCTCATTTATAACAACTCCTACCATAGGAATACCTGGGTCATTGTATTTGAGAATAGTCACTTTCCCAAGCATGATTCCAGCCAGCTGTCCCACCACATGAACTGTAGTGGGGTCTTTCTTTTTCTTGCCCGGCTTCTTGAGGCATGCTTCCTTAATTGCTTTGCCATATATGGGAACATATTTTATGGCCTGAAATAAAGGTATCTTGACACATATATGCTTCAACTGATCTAAGATTTCAAAGGTTTTTTCCTCCTTCTCTTCCTTTTGTTTGGTCATTTCTAACCTCTAAGGAAATGGTGGTTTTTTTTCAGTTTGCTGGACTGGGACTAGTTCAGGGTTTTTGGGCACACTTGGTTGAATGGGGACATTCAGATGCTCCTCTTCTTCCACAGGAAGCTTAGTGATAATGGGTGTGGAAGGAGTTGGAAAAGTAGTTCCTGAATGCAAGTGGATGTCACTTACACTCACAGCATATGTAGGAAATTGATTTGAATCAACAAAGTATACTAGTTGTTGTTGTTGTGGTTTGTTATTTGGGTTAGGTGTGGACTGAGCTAGTAGCTAAGTAGATCTATGTGTTTTTGAACTTGAACTAGTAGGAGGAGGCATTATAGCAGGTTGTTGGGGCTGAGAAGGTGGTTGCATGTAATTGGTCATCTGGTTTGGCCATTGTTGTCCTCCCCTCCATTGAGATGTTTGCTGCCAGTTTCCTGGAGGTGGCTGCCAATTCCCCTGAGGTTGTTGCCACTGGGGTAGAGAGTTTTGGTGATTGGTTCAGGTATTTTGATGTTTATTCCAAGGTTGTGGTGGATTTCCTCCATAGTTGGATGGATATGGTGGTTGCCATTGGTTACCTGATGCATAAGAATTGAAATATGACCCAGCAAAGGATAATGGATTTGGTGGCATACCTTGTCTTGGAGCCCATGGTCTCCTTTGTGTAATGTAATATACTTGATGATCATCACCCTAGATTGGCTTGAATTCAAGTGTTATCTACTTACTGTCAATGTTAGCTAACATTTTGCACCTGTAGTCCTTCTTTTGTCTGCAATGAGGGCAATATTATGCCAACATTGCCTCTACCTCCTCTTGTTTTTTCTTTGCTTGAAGTGTATCTAGCTGAGTAGCCAGATTTTTTATGATGTCTTTCTTGAATTCTACCAGCAAGTGAGTAATCTCCATCCTTGAAACTCCATTGGTAGATGACTTACCCATAGAGGATTGGTAAGCTCTCCCTTTCTTTGAAGCTACCCTAGAATAGTTCTGACATATCTTCTTGATATCATCCCGAGGGACTTGAGTGATATCTCCTCCTCCCATCAGGTCTAAGGCATCATTGCAACTATCATTAATTCCTCTTAGAAAGAGAAACTTTTTGTGATTTTTCATTGAGTGTATGGTGTGGAGATTTATGTAAGCAAAACAAAAACCTTGAGATTTAATCCTCCAAACTCTCATCTTCCTTCTGCTGCATCCTAAAGATGTCATCTCCTCTCATGTCACTGCCCCTACAACATTCCTTGTACTTCTCAAGGAAACTTGTCTTCATGTCATCCCAAGTTTCCACAGTATTTCTGCCTAAGCTCATAAACCATCTTAATGCAGCCTCTTTCAAGGTGGCAGGGAACAACTTAAGCCTATGAGCATCAGTGGTATAGTCATAGCTTTTGCAGAGGATATCAAACTCAAAAAAGAAAGTATCAAGGTCTTCTATGACAAGTCCATAGAACTTAGGAAGGACTAAAACATGGATATTTTTGAGGTTTCCAACTTCATTCTGATGAGCAATGGGGAAAGGAAAAGCTATTTGGTTAGGTTTTTTTCTATTTGCATCACCCATGCATGTCTGATGGAGTTCCAAAGAAAAGGGTTTCTCAATCTGGTTTTGGTCTTCAGAGGAAGTGTCAGAACTGGTTAGATTGGGAAATGCATCAGTAAAAGGGTGTGCTTCTTATTCTTCTTCATCTCTTGGCAGATTATGATGCTCAACTAGCTAGAATGGATTTGGGTTATTAGGAAGGAATCTCCCATGAGCATCTCTCCTCCTTCCTTTATGCATACGGTATCAACTCAATATCAGCCAGTTCACACAAAGAATTGGAAAAAGAATAGTGGATCATTACTTTCCTAAATGAGGGGTATACTAAGAACAAACTTTCAGAAATACTACAACAAGAAAGAAACTATCAATGACTCCAAATAACTCCCTAGTTTGACACCATCCCCAACAAGGGCACCAAAAATGTTGGCCTCCTACAATGATTTGACAACTAAGCCCTTAAATATGTGATTCAGAGATTGGGCATCTAATCTGAATAGCTATCTTAATCATCATGAAGGTGCATTTAACTTGTCAACCCAGGGACGTAAACTTGAAATGGATCAACACAGTATGTGCACTAGGAATCCATAGTAGCCATATTCATTATAAAGTTAAGAAAAACATAATGCTGAAAGTAAATTGTTTAGAAATAAGTAACATAAGTGTTGAACATCAACCAACAACTATACTAAGCTGAAGTGCATGACAAAAATAAAAATCTGAGCAAACAAATAGGAAACTACTATGTCTGCTTTGGTTGCAAGAATAGTCACAAAATGGAATTTTAGTGGCTGCAGGAACAGACAGTTGTCAGATTCGTAACTATTTGCATAGAAAAGTAACGACTAAGCTAAAGGTCAGAATGCTCACCAAGTGGGCCCCCTTGGATGAGTATCCATTAAGAAAAATGCGAACTCAGATGCAACGAACTTATAACTTCATTTTATCCATTGGAAAGCATGGTTACAATAGAGTAGCATAATTGTATTACTGAAAACTAAGAATGTGAGTGCAACATCAAATTAATCAACCTTATGAGAAGGAGCATTCGAGTCTTATTTAGAGGAAAAACTACTAACTAACTACCTAGCAAGGTAGTCAACTCCAATAGATTAGGAGGACGTTGTTGATGATGTTTTCTGCATAGCAACAACTCAGACAGAATATGAAATCCTATCTCTCTTGAAAGGTAAATCTCTATCAGCAAGCCTCAAGAGATAACCCCAAGGTCTCTAATGTCAGGTCTTGACAATGCATAAACAACTCAGTGATAAATGTGAAAATGTTGGTAATCACAAAGGGACCTTACTACAAGCAAAGACTGAATCATGAACTTATCAGATCTAGCAATATGATGATACTTCAATCCTAAATCTAACTCAAATGATAAAGAAATAACAAAAGATTAGGGTTTCAAAGAGATTACTAAATTTAACTATTCCTAAGATTAACAATGTAAATGATGAAATACTTGAAATGGACCAATCCCTCATAAACTAATTCCTACTTGACCAAGATAAATCTATAATCTCACAGAAATAGTGCAATCTTCTAAGGTATTAAGATTTTCAAATCATGAACATTCATCCAAGACAACCCAATTGCAATTGAAATGAATAAATCTCCACAATTGAACTAAGCACAATGAATATAAAGGTCCAGGCTAACTTTGGAAAGCAACTAACAATCAGCTAGTTGCAAAAAGTATGGACCAAGGATTGCTACAAACACTTCAAGCATCAAATCATGAACACCATTGAATCAGATATAACATACATCTAATAACCTTGAGCAATTTGAAAGATAGAATCATAAGAACCATGAAAGATAAGTCAACACAAAAGAGATCACCAAAAACATCACAATGCCCTTCAATTGTATTGAATCACCCAATTTCAGCAACAATTCCAATGTTATGTTACAACACTTGCTCAAAAATTGACTAACTTCTACCTCTGTTCTACTGCTAAATTCGCTCTAAGAGCTATCTGTCTTTCTATTCTATCTTCTTCTATATATTACAAATGAGGCAAAATTCCCAATTTATAGAAATCTCCAAAACAAGTCGGCCAAGAAAGGGCTTTAACATAATAAAATAGCCAAAACAAGGTCGGCCCAATTGATGTTTACAATAATAAATGGCCATAAAATTGGTCAGCCCAAGGAGAATTCAAAATTAAATAAATTAGCATTTAATGCATGAACTCAATCCAGGTCGGCCTAAGATCATCAACATAATTCAAACCAAGGCACAAGTCTCAATGTAGCCCCATATTAAATGCCTCCACATGAGCACACCTCACCAAGTAGGCCAAGGGGGGAAATATTTGAATTTCTTCATTAAATTTCATCTCCAGAATTTCCAACGACCACGCCAGACTCAGCCTGCACTCAGCAAAACCATCATCAATATCCATTATAACACTATTATACCATGAAGATCAAGATTAGTATATCATCAACAATGTATTCGCCATCCAAATAAACTCAAACACAAATTGAAATCAACCCAAAAACGTCGCTCGATCACAAACAACACAGTCTAGGATTTCGAGCCAGTCGCGAATCTAGGCCAGAGAGGAAATTTTGGAAAAATCTGGCCCAGGCAGATTCTGACGAAAAAGGCACAAAATCCACCATTAAATCATCAGAATGTAGAAAAATTGCAAATAACCATGTGATTTATCAGTTAAAATCATGGAATAGTAAGAATTCACCATTAGATTCATCCATTTCACCAAATTCCAAGTTTCACCAAGCTTCCCATAAAATCTGGAAAAATCCTGCTAGACAGGAATTTCTCGGAGAGGGAAAATTTCTGAAGTTTCAAAACATTCCGGAAAAATGGAGGGAAGGAGGAAAAACCAGGGAAATCCGACCAGACAAGAAAATCCCGAAGCTGGAAGAAAACCCGAACATCGGCAATCGAACACGAATTTGCTCAAATTGACCGAAGGTCACAAATTTGAGGACCCTAGGCACGGAACTGGCTTAACCTGAACCTTCAATAGATCTTCCTTGAACTCTAGGCCCAATTGAAAGAAAATCTAAAAGAAATGGCAACGCCCTAGGCGTGAAACCCTAGATTTTAACCATGAACACACAGGGCAAACCATGAAATGTTCAAACACACAGGAATTCGAACTCCAAGAAAGACGATAACATTTTAAAGCACAACAGGATTGAACATCTCAACTCAGGAGAATGCAAATGATAAAGAAAAATGGTATAAAGCTCCAAAAATTGACCAAACTCGAAAACCTAATAGCCGAATGGAAATCCAGAAAAATCCGGCCCAGGCGGAGTTCCGCGAAGGCCAGAAATCTCCGAACTGCAGTGTAAAACAGGTCGAGCCGGACTTTGAACGCAATCCAGGAAAATCCAGAGGGACCGGAAAATCCTAAAATAGAGCCAAAACCCGAATGACAACATTGAAACTGGAGTTTGAAAGAAATTCGGGAAAATCCGAACGAACAGGAAAATCCCGAACCAGGGTAAAAACCCAAACTTTGCCCAAAACATAAGATTTTCAAAGTGTAACTTGGGGAAAACACTTGGGCAAGCAAGATAAACATATTAAGCACATACCAAGGCAATAAAAATCCACAAAATCAAAGGGGGCAAAACACAAAAATGAAAGCAAAAGAGGGTCCCTTCTTTCAGCGGGGCGTGTGTGCAAAACTGTACAACAAATGGCGACTCTACTGGGGAAATGCTCCAGAGCATTTGATGATGAACAAGAATCATGAACCCAAAATCTTAGGTTTCGATCCCACTATCGGACAAACAAATCAAAATGCAAGATCAAAGAATCAAAACCAAAGGCAGACTGAACCTTCCATAGACTGAAAATCCAAGTGTGTGCACATGAGTTCATTTCCCTCCTTGGGCTACTGCAGAAACCAAGTTCAACCAGGTCAAGCTACGTAAAGATTCTAACTTCAAAAGCAACCTGGATAGAGCCTTGCTGCCAGTTAGGCATCCATAGCCTCGATGAGGTTATCATTGTGACTCCCGAACATAGCTCTACTGCCAACCAGGCTTCCATAGCCCCGGTAGAGATACTTGGATACCCCTGATAAGTTGAACTCATTCTTTTGATTTTCAATTTTTCACTTTTCTTATTTTCTTTCATTTTTCCTTTTCAACCTATGAACAATGAAGTTCACACTCAGGGCTGAGAACCACAGTGGCACTGAAGTAGAAATAAGATTTTTCACCTGACAAGACCTCACAAGGACCCTACTATAACGTTTTAAAGCACAATAGGATTGAACATATCAACTCAGGAGAACACAAATGATAAATCAAAATGGAATAAAGCTCCAAAAATCGACCAAACTCATAAACCCGACGGCTAGACGAAAATCTGGAAAAACCCGGCCCAGGCGGAATTCTGCGAAGGCCAAAAATCTCTGAACTGCAGTGTAAAATAGGGCGAGCCGGACTTTGAATGCAATCCGGGAAAATCCGGAGGGACTGGAAAATCCTCAAATAGAGCCAAAACTCGAACGACAACATTGAAACCATAGTTTGAAAGAAATTCGGGAAAATCCGAATGAACAGGAAAATCCTGAACCAAGGTAAAAACCCGAACTTCACCCAAAACATAAGATTTTCAAAGTGTAACTTGGGGAAAACACTTGGGCAAGCAAGATAAACATATTAAGCACATACCAAGGCAATAAAAATCCACAAAATCAAAGGGGGCAAAACACAAAAGCGAAAGCAAAAGAGGGTCCCTGCTTTTAGCGGGGCGTGTGTGCAAAAACTGCACAACAGCCGCCACTTTAGGGAAAGCATAGAAAGTGGAAAGAAGGTTATGCATGTGTGGAATCTAGTCAAGCCGGTTTGCCTTAACATAGATCTAGCATAACAATAGCTCTGATATTCGTTCAACAAACTAGTATGACCATTTACAAGGCAATTACAATCTTCGATTTGAACTAGGAATCTCCCTCCATTGAGAGTCTTCCCTCCATTGACCTTTGAATGATCACCTTGTTGACCTTTATGGCAGACGACCAGCTAGCAGAATCTTCCTCAATTTTGTAGGCTCTAATTATATCTTTACGACAACATTAGTACGCACAACAATTGCATATCTATAACTATCTTAAAGTATCATTCATTAATCCATATGTAAAATTAACATAGATAGTTCATATAGCATGGCAATGTCATTTAAAGGTTACAAAAATAAGCTTATGCCCAATGTCTATAATTTTGAGGAAATAACATGAAAATGTTAGCGTCTGAGTATCAAAGTTTAGGACAACTACAACAAATGGATAATAAACTATATCAAAATTGAGCCATAAACTGGACTCATCAGGGGGAATACCACTACCTCCTCGTCATTCTCATTACATTGGGGCATATCTTTTTCTTTGACACAATGCGATAAACTGCATTGTATCAAAGAGGGGAAAATGTAGACACTGAAAAATGTCCTAGGCTTGCTAACACCATTTTTCCATTGTCTAGGGTCATATTTCTGCCATTAATTAAATAATTCTTAATTATTTAATTAATTCATTTAATTCATTTCTCCATTAATCTTGATTAATTAAATAAATAATATTTATTCAATTACATCACTAATGTCTTTCCTCTATAATTAAATAAACTTTATTTATTTAATTATTTCCACTTTCAACTATAATTAACTAATTATATTAATTATTTAATTATTTATTGTTAGCTTTTGTCACAAATTAATTAAATCTTATTTAATTAATGACTTGCCTTTTTGCTCACCTTTTTGAATTAAATTTCTATTTAATAAAAAAGATAACTTGATTTTTCCTTTTGCATTTAAATAATTTTTATATTATTTGAAAATGCATTTTTCTCTTCAAACAAATTGATTTTGTCGAAAATCATTCAATTTTCTCATTCTCCTTCACTTTCAATCTTATCTTATCTCGTCTTGTTCAATTTTGACCATTGATCAAAATTAAAATCAATTGATCTCATCCGTCCATTTTCCATCTGGCTCTCTATAAGTAGCATTGTCACTATCATTTTGATCCATCTAGGATATATATGCTATTGTACTGTTGAGAAAACTCTGATATTTTGCTAGGCATAGACATAGAATTTTAATTGCGCTTATAATCTCTAAGGGCATTAGTTACTTAGAAGCGAAATGAAGGAGGATAATAGAGGTGATTCAATGGAAGCATAAAGACGGTTTAATTTCCTGATCACATATTCAATACCCAAACATCATGCTAGAGGTCAACTCTCATAATGGTGTACGTGTCAAAAATGAAGGAATATTTGTTGCTAGAGAAAAATGACTCCTTGGGGAGAAAAAATGATGCACCCAATTGAAAACATCTTGATATGAAACCTTCACATCCAAACATTATAAGAACTCCCAAATAAAGGATTTACTCGATGAAGCTCACAAGAATCATCATCTCCCTTTAGACCTATAATGCATTTTTTTAGACTCAGAGAACCCAAATCCTAGAGCCAAACAATCAAAAATCACTTTCAATTGATAGCTTGAAATAACACCACAAAACAAGGGGTCATGAGTTTCACATCCTTTTTTATTAATATCGACTAAAAATGGAACCCAAACAAAACCACTAGAAACAAGGTGGATGCAATGCCCTCACTAGATCAAATATAAAAAAACAAAAATGTCTTGGATAAGCACTAAAAGAGAACCATGACAACTTTCCATGACAACAAACTAATTCAAAGTTAACCTTAAAAGAATATCCCATATATCATCATGCTAACACCTCAAGCCATCTTCCACTAAGATACAAACACACACAATAGCCACCAAATCATAAAAGTCATAATAATGATCATAAGAGGTTAAGAGGTGATATATGTGGGAGGTCTATCATTTCTAGCATCAAATTTAGAAAGTTACCCAATCCATCATTAGGTAAAAGTACGTCTTTCCTAAGTTTTATGTTTTTAAAAGTTATGAGTATACTGATACGAGTCTCTTCCTTGGAAAAAAATGCCTCTTTTCCCACTTAAATACAAATTAATTCTTTTGGCACATTTTTTAAGTAAATTGAACTTTCTAATTTTTCAAAGCTCAAAGTGTTTGGAAACTATTGCATAAGATTATTTTTTATTTTCTAGTAAAATAGAATCCTCATATCTTGAAAGGTAAAATATATTTGAATTTATATGATTATAATAATAAGCAGCAAATGGATGTAAGTTGATTTTGGGGGGAAGAATCTGCAATTACATGACTTGGAGAGAACAACTTTGTCCAGCCCATTGGATTGCATTTCAAATCATACTAATTTGATAAATGAATATTTTTAATTAAAAAAATTAAGTATTTCAGTATTATACAAAATTTGTTATTTGAAAGTTTTTATAACAGAAAAAAATAATGAATTAATATCATTAATTAGTTTTTAAATTTTTTAAAATTTTTTTTTAAATTTTCCAAAATAATGTGATTTTTTTTTTGGATGGTGACTGTCGACGGAATTGGGCGAGCTAGGGCACCTGTGCCCTAGCCCATTTAGCTTCTACTTTGTGTGGGGGGTTTTTGAATCGGCTGCGGGGGGGGGAGGGAGGGTTCTTTTATCTGATAAGGTGTGTTGTCTTCTGCTTGCCCTCGTTGGGCTTTGAGTTGGAGTTTGGCATGAGCGACATCATCATGCTCCTTTTGGTGTGTTGTTTCTTCAAACAATACTTTAGTTTAGAGGTGTTGTGATCTTGGTTGGTGAGGATCGTGTGAGTTGTGGGAGGCTATGGTAGAATGGCGGTAGTTTCCAATAGTTTGGCCGTTGCTGGGGCACTGCCATCTCAAGGTTTTCCTTTGGGAATGCATGCTCAAATGTCAGATTCTTCTTTTGTGGCTGAGAGCTCAAAACTATAGAAAGTGAATGGATGTTTGCCACGGAGCCGAGATCGTTCGGTCCTGGTAATTTCCTCTAAATCGGTGATGGAAGATATTTCTTATTGGAGCAAACATGTTTTGATTTGCAAGTTCCTTGGAATCTGTATATCTCTCTCAACTTTGGATTCTTGGATTCGCCAAACCTGGTAGGTTGAGGGAGATTTCAAAATTCTGGTGGCTACGAATGGTTATTTCATGGTTGATTTTTCTTGCATCTCGGATCAGAATCGAGTTTTTGAGGGAGGGTCATTTTTTTACAATCATGTTGTCCTGTTCATGAAGCCCTGGCATGGTGGATTTAATTTTGCAGAAGCGTTGCCCTCAAGTGTTCATGCCTGGGTTCGGTTGCCATGACTTCCTCTAGAGTTTTGGAGGGAGGATATTTTGCTCTAGGTTGTTGCTTTGTTGGGGAAGTCGGTTGTCGTTGCTCAGCATACCCTCGATAAAAAGGTATTTTCATATGCTCGTATTTGTGTTGAGACGGATCTAAATAACCCTTTTTCGGATTCTCTGGAAATTTTCCTTGGCTCTACTTCTTGGGTTCAACCACTTGATTATGAGTCTCTTCCTTTTCAATGTCAGATTTTTCATGAGTATGGACACTTGCAGCACCAATGTCCTCATGTTAACAAATCGGCTAGGGTCTCTTCTCCTCCTTCTTCGGGGCCTGAGTTAGAGAAGGGAGATAGAGGTAAAGCTTCTATGATAGATGGGGTGTCTAATAAGGAAGGCTTTATTCCTATCAAGCCAAGGGCTAAAGGGCGAGGTTAGAAGCGACCCTTTAAGGATAGGCAGAGTGAGGCGGGTTTCAACTATTTTGAGGTCTTGGATAATCTGGTCTTGGAGGAGGGGATTCATGTAGAGGTTTCTTCTAGGGCTAATGCTTTGGGTTTTGATACAGTTTCGGAGCAGGCGATTGTTGTTTGGGATAAGCCTCCGGTGCAGGGGCAGGGGGAGTTTGGAAATTCTGGTGATTTTGAAGGGTTGCAGGATGATATTGTCTTAGCGGATTTGGCTAAGGAGGTTTTGACTTCAGGTAAAGGAAGGGGGTCCTCTCAAGCTTTGGGTGTGCAACAACGCCCCCTTAAGAAAGGTCACTTTAATAATTCCTCTAAAGCTGGCAGTAAGAAGTATATGGAGAAGATTCGATCTATTGGGGATCTATTGGTGGAATTTGGGTATGTCAAACCCATAGATGCTCACTTCTCCCAACCTCCTCCATGATTATTCTTTTTTGGAATGTAAGGGGGTTGAATAGCACCTCTTGTCAAAAGGCTATTCATGATTTGGTTGTTGTTCATTTTCCTGACATATTTTGTGTTCAGGATACTAAGCTTTTTGCGGACATCATGCTTCAACATGCTCCTCGTATTTGGTTTTTTAGTCAATGTCAGTGTATTGGATCTCAGGGTAGCTCTGGCGGTTTGGCTCTTTTTTGGGATCCACGTAAGGTTGTTCCTCTTTGGTGGATCTCTAGCCATTCTTCTATCTCCATGGTTGCTTCTATTTTGGAATCTAGTGAGACTATTTTAGTTTTTAATGTTTATGCTCTGATTGATATCTATGGTAAATCTAAACTTTGGGCTCATATTAGGTATGTTTGATCTTGTGCTCCATATCTGATGTGGGTCTTAGCTGGTGATTTTAATTCTATTTTGAGTTTGGAGGAGAAAAGAGGGGGGTTGGCTAGGATTGGACCTACTTCTGATCTCTTTCGGGTAAATGTGGATTCTCTTGCTTTAGTTGATGTGAAACCTTCTAATGGGATTTTCACTTGGAATAATCGACGAAGTGGGCCAGATGCGATCTCTGAACGGTTAGATAGATTTCTTATCTCTAGTTTTTGGGTGGGTGGCCGCTTTGTCATCGGCTCTGAAATTATTGACTGGAGGGGTTCAGATCATTGACCTATCAAGTTTTCTACCTCTTATTTTACTATTCCAAAGAATCCTCCTTTTAAATTTTATTTTATGTGGCTTCGGGATTCTTCCTCGCATGATCTCATTGCCTAGTGGTGGAGGGATGGGGCCCTTGCTTATGGTATTGCTACGTTTTCTTTTGTTAAGAAATTGCAATATGTTAAGTATCATCTTAAGAGATGGAATAGATTGTGTTTCGGTAACCTTCAGGCTAAGAAAAAGGAAGCTCAGGAATGCCTTGATGTGATTACTCGCCAAATTTGAGACTTGGGATTTTCAGATGCTCTCGGGGAAGCTGAATCCCAGGCTGTGAGAGACATGGAGGAGTGGGAGCTTCAAGAGGAGATCTTTTGGAAACAAAAGGCTCAAGTTGATTGGCTTCAAGAAGGAGATAGGAATACTACCTTCTTCCATCAGTCGGTGCAGGCTTGTCACAATAAGAGTTATATTTCTTCTCTTGTTAATTCTAAGGGTGTTTCGATTTCTTCTCTGCAGGCTTTGTCTAGAGAGGCTCAACAGTTTTACTCTGCTCTTTTTATGGAAGATTCACCTTTGGCTGAGGATGATGAGAATATGGTCCTTGCTTGCATTCCTTCTTTGATTTCCAATGAGATGAATAATTCTCTTGTTCAGTCGATTTCTTTGTCTGAAGTGGAGAAAGTTGTGTTTGGGATGAACAAGGGTAAAGCTCCTGGTCCTGATGGGTTTCCAGTTGAATTTTTCCAAGATTTTTGGGATATTATTAATCTGGATTTGTTGGAGGTTGTTCGGGAATCCCTCCATAGTAAACAAATGCTTCGAGCCTTGAATGTTACTTTTCTAGTTCTCATTCCTAAAAAGGAAGGAATTGATAGGCTTGAATTCTTTAGGCCTATTGCTCTCTGTAATGCAGCGTACAAGATTATTACTAAAGCGATTGTTGAGAGACTCAAACCGTGTCTTTCTCTTGTCATTTCTGAGGAACAGGGGGGTTTTGTGGTTGGCTGTCGAATTTTGGATGGAGTGGTGGTGGCCTCGGAATTCATTCATTCTATGGTGACTTCAAAGGAGAAATCTATGTTCATTAAGCTGGACATGGCTAAGGCTTATGACAGAGTGAAGTGGCATTTTCTTCAAAAGATTCTTTTGGCCTTTGGTTTTTGTCCCAATTGGGTGAGCTGGGTTATGAGTTGTGTTACTTCTTCTTCTTTTTTAGTTATTGTGAATGGTGAACCTTCAGAGCTTTTTAGCGCCACCAGGGGCCTTCGCCAAGGGGACCCACTTTCTCCGTATTTTTTTATTATTATGGCTAAGGGGTTGTGTTGGTTTCTTAAGCTTCGGGTTTCTCAAGGCTTGATTCATGGGTGTCAGTGGGGAAATGGTTTACCAACGCTTTCGCATCTCCAATTTGTGGATGATACGTCTCTTATGGGGTTAGCTCGTATTTGGGAAGCTGAATCTTTTCGGAAGGATTTGGATACTTACCTGGTTGCTTCGGGAGATAAATTCAATGAGCAGAAGTCTTCTATTTTCTTTTTTAATACTCTTGAATCTATTCAAAGGCAAATTGCGGCTATTTTAAGGTTTCAGATTGGGTCTCTTCCTTTTGTCTACTTGGGCATTCCTCTTGCGGTGGGTAGGCAACCTAGGTCCTCATGGCAGAAGTTTCTTGATAAGTTGAGGGGGAAGGTAATTCATTGGACTCATTGGACTCATCGATGGCTATCTATTGCTGCTTGGGTGACCCTAAGTTAGTTATACAGGCTCTTCCTATTTATAGGTGCTTTGTTCAGGCTGCTCCTATGCATTTCCTTAAGGAATTTGATGCTCTCTCTCGACAGTTTCTTTGGAGTGGTAACCTATTGTCTGCTAAGTGGAGCCTTGTTAAGTGGGAAACTGTGTGCAGGCCAAAGGAGGGTGGTCTTGGATTATGCTCTGCTATTTTGAATGGAAAATCTCTTGCTACTAAGTTGTATTGGTGTTGGTGTGTCAGTCAACATCAACTTTGGGCCCGTACTCTCAATCATAAGTATCTTAAAGACGTTAATTATTTTGATGTTCCTCGCTTTCCTTTGGAGGGAATGGGTTCTATGATTTGGCATACTCTGAAAGTGGGGGCTCAGTTGGTTAAGAATGGGCTCTTTTGGATTTTTCATTCAGGGTCTTAGGCTCTTTTTTGGTTGGATTCTTGGGATGGGCACCCTCCTATCCTTTCTACTTACCCTCACCTCCAGTCTCTGTGTGATATTTTTACTGTTGTTGGTTGGGAAACAGTTGCGCATTATAAGGTTGCTCAACATTGTGGGTCGGTTGTTACTTTTTGATGGAAGAACTCTTTTGATTGGCCACCAGGGGGCTCTAAAGTGGATAGGCGTGAGTTGGCTCAGATTCTTGCTTCTCGTGAATGTAATTCCTTGGGGGGGTAGGATGTTTTGGCTTGGGCTAGCAGTGATTTGTCTGGAAAGTACTTTGTATCTGCTGGTTATGGGCAACTTGGTAGGTAGATTGGAGATATTGAGGTCATGTGGTGGAAACAAGTTTGGCACTCGTCTTCATGGCCCAAGTGTAACTTCTTCATGTGGTTGATGGTTCACAATAGGTGCCTTACTTGGGATAATTTGTGCAAACGGGGTTTTCAGGGTCCCTCAATGTGTGTGATGTGTTGTAATTATGAGGAGAGTATTTCACATCTCTTCTTCCACTGCTCCTATGCTAGGGAGATTTGGCACTTGTGGTGGGGTGTGTGGAACATGTCTTGTTGGCATGCCTCATCTTTGGCTGAGTTTTTTTACCAGTGAGGTAAGGCTCATGTTTCTTCTTCTTTCCTTCATGTTGCTTGGGCTCTTGGCCCCTCCTTTATTATTTGGCACATATGGCTGGAAAGGAATCACAAGATTTTTCAGGATGTGATGATGGTGGCCATCGTCTGTGGTGGAAAATTATTCATTCTTTAGGAGAAACTGTTGCTGCAAAATGTGATCTGACGGAAGTAGTGGATCCTCGTGATGTGGTTTGGTGCAATCATCTTCATCTTCCTCCTCAGCAAGGATAGTTCATAAGAAGGCGTGGTAGACATCCTAGTCAGAAGATAAATAGGGAGGGAAGATGGTCTCCTCTTCAGGGAGTGTTGAAAATCAATACAAATGGGTCTTCTCGGGGGAACCCTAGTCATGCTGGTATTGGTGGAGTTGGGTGGGATAGTTATGGGACTGTTTAGTTTCTCTTTTTTGTTTACAAAGGTTTTCATAGTAACAACTTAATGGAAGCTCTTGACGTTTTATATGTTGTGACGTGTGGCTATCAGCTTGGGTGGAGAAGGATCATATGTGAGTCTGATTCACAGGTGGTGGTGAATCTGTTGAATAGGAAGGATTTAGAGGATGTTAGTTGGCATTTAGCTTCGGTTGTTAAGCATATTTTTAGTATTTGTGCTTCTTTGGAGTCGGTTACTTTAATCATATTCCTCGAGAATGGGATGTTGTGGCGGATTGTTTGGCAAAGTGGGCCTCTGATCATATGCAAAATTGGAACATTGTGGATAGGGGTCAATTACCCCTGGATTTGTCTCATGAGTTGGACAATTTAGTTGAGTTTGATAGGGTTGTGTAAAGCCTTGTGTTGTACTTCTTGTTTTAATAAAATTTTACCCCTCTCTTAGTTTTTAAATATTTTTAATTTTGAAATTTATATCTTAATTTTATAAAAGACAAATATTTGTTTACATAAAAATCAATTTTTAATTGTTGATAAATAAAAGTAATAAATACTAATTAAAAATTTTATGAATGTAATAATAATTAATATTAATAAAAAAACTCAAAAGAAATGTTCTTATTACAAGAATAATATATTTAGTCTTGCAAAGCCTGTTAGGGGAGAGGACCAGTAGTTGTGCACCCTAACTTTTCACACCTCAAAATCCTATGTGTCAATGTCAAACAATTCTAAAATATTTATAGTAGCTTCCTCAACTAGTTGGCTACTTAAACTTAAAGTTTGAAGTCGTCATCATTAGTTTTGATGCCTCAAATATGCGTAGTCGTAAAAGATGTCCAAAACATCACTTTTGGAACCCTTTACCCATCATAGTCAATTAGCACACCCCATCCTTGATGAGATGAGTATTTGTACACAATTTGATATATTAATGACATGTGTTAGGACATATTATGATTGGTACTTCTTAAATTATTTTTTGATATTTTTATATTCAAATAAAAATGAGAATATGTTCAATTGATGGATCAAAGTATGACAAGTACCATCACAACTATTGATACATGCTCAACTAGTGGATCCTCTCCCCTAAATAAGAAACCCTTAATTAAAAAGTGTTTGTCCGATTAAAATTATTAAACTATTACTCACCTCACCTCCTACCATAATGATTTGTTTTCTAAAATGTGTCCCACAACTATTCCTCGGTAATCAATTAGCTGGTTTTCCTAGTTCTAAGCAAATCATAGAAGTTAGATTTCTTATAATATATTCAGGAAGAATCTTTATGGGATTTTCCTTGCAGATTTATTTTGATTTGATCTTGGGAGTAATATCCTGCCTTAGAACTTTGGATAATGCTGAAATATCCCTTTCAGGCCTGCCATATCTTTGTCCATAGACAGGAAAATCTTTAGCTTAAATTACTCAAATTGAGTATCCTTTGTTGTTTTATTTGTGGCCCAAGTGAGCATCGACTGACTCCAGAATCTAAATAAAGATTTGGATTATAGTATATTACATTTGAACCAGACAACTTGCTTCTATTAACAATTTATTCAATTTGCTAAAATCATGGTCCCCACTTCCATCAACTCTCATAAATCTCTGTCACCAACCTCTCTTCAATCTCCTCAGTAATAAACTCATCATCTATCCTAATTCTCAGAAGTCCAAGCCCTGGTCTACATGTCTTCATCCTCATGATGAATCCCAAAAAGTCCATGCAATGGAATTCAATATTAGATTTTTTCAGAATCTTTGAATATTATATTTGTGTGTACTTGCATTGTTTCTTCTGCACATGTTTGACAGCAAATCGCTTGTTGACTGGATCAGTATTTCAATGCACTCTTAATTTGTATCAAATGCTTGTTTCTCTTTACTGTAACAGACAAGACCTTTTAAGTTATTCATCCATGTGCAACCCAAAATAATTTCCATTTTTTTCCAGACAGAAAGTCATTAAATACAGTCATTATTAGAATGGAGTGTTCCAAATTTTGAATCTTTTGATTCTTGCTGGCAGTACAAAACTCGATTATGTTTTTTCAAAAATCTAATGGAATATGAATAATGCAAAACAGCTAGTTTGCAGGCCTAAAATCTTTGTCTCTCATCCCACAATTTTATATTTATCTTGTGATGAACATAAACCTCTTATTTTTTAATAAATTTTAATAGACATTTGCTTTATTCATGGTAACTAGTAAGAGGTTAAAAGTCCTTTGAGCTGTAATTTTTACTTTAGTAGAAACAAAATTGACAAACAGTTAGTATTTGTATTATTTTCTAATAAAACTTAGAGAAGGGTATTAATATTGAGATTTACAGAGTATATTTTATATGGTTTGTTTGTAGAGAGTTATTATTTTCAAAATTTAATTGTTACTTAGATCTATATTTTTAGTTTAATGATAGATTCATCTTACATCTACGTATATTAGATTCCAATTACTTTGCAGTATAAATAATTTGGAGTTTACTTCCACCAATTTTGTATTGAGATATACCACCAAATTCCTTAGGAGCATCATATTTTTCAGATATGTTCCTTGGAAGAGAAACATTAAATTTTTAGATTCTCTCCCTATTATAAGATTAGAGGACAATTTTTTATCTTTTCAAAGATTCACTTGCTTTTTTCCAGACTCTCATGGCTTATGAGAACTAGAGTTCCTCTCTTCTTACCAGAGATGTTTCATCTTTGTTGAGGGATTTTCAAAGAAATTTCTACCTAGAGGAGCTCATACTAGATTGTTCATATTTCCAGCTCTCTCACTTGAATAGGAAGGGGTCCATATCCAACTTCCAAGTTTATATTGTAGATCTGTGCGGTGTCACAAATCTAGTGACTCATGTGGCCTCAAGTTCATCACATACTTTTGCAGTCTTGAATGTCAAAAATGCTACCTAGTTCTCTCAAGGATCGACTTTGGTTCATGCTTGCCTTTGTTACAACCATACACTGTAAGTACCTTGTGATTACCCTTAGAGTTAAGCTATATATCAAGTTTCAAAACCATTTGCATAGGAAAAGTTTAGGGGTTATTTGTAGAAAATATGTTCTTGTGCATTGTCCAACTAATAGCATGAGGAGTGTGCTATAATATCAACCATTTTTTTTTTAAAGAAACACATTTATGTTTTAAAAATAAAACAACACTTACTATACAAGAAAAGTAGGTGAAAAGAATCACACCCACGAATATCAAATCGAAGATTTTGATTCAAAATCTACATAGTTGAATCCTAACAAAACACCACATATATTGACATGTGAAAAACACTACCTACTTAACCACATCCAAAACTGTCAAATTAGACTCATAATTGAAGATGACTTAGATCACCAAGAGAAAAATCAGCATAATAAGGAATAACCATTATTATTAAGGGGTGGTAATTAAACTATAGCTGAATTTTAATTAAAAATTATAATAATGAAGTATTAAATATTAGACTCATATTGAAGACAACGTTGGTCACACAAAGGAAAAATAGGATACTAAGAAATGCTAATAACCATTATTATAGAGGGTTGGTAATCAAAATATTGCTGAAATTTAATTAAAATTGAATTATTAAATCTTAGACACATAATTGAAGACAACTTAGGCCACCAAGAGGAAAAATAGCATAATAAGAAATTTTAATAAACATTATTATAAAAGGATGATAGTTAAAGTATAGTTGACATTTAATTATAATTTATTAAAACTAAAGTATTAAATCTTAGGGGGTGAGAACAACCAAGAAAAGGAAATAATAAATATCAATTTATAAGGGCTACAAGCAAACAAGTTGATAGAGGCAATAAGGGATCATCAAGATAATCTCCTAGTAGGATCAACCATACCAGGAAATGGTTCCTACCTAGTTTGAATTTCTACTTATTTCACCTTTTCCACCTATTGGGTTATTGAAATGGCTAGAGCTAGCCTAGGAAATTTGTGTTATAGGAGAGCAACCCAATGACTAAGGTGAACTCCATATGCACCACCAATGTTGTGCTAGGAAGAAGGTTATCTAGACTTTGGAGAAAACTCCAAATGACTACAAGAATACCATTTTCCCCCAATAACCATGTCCCCATCCATGTCTAGGGGAGTAGTGATTAGGGGAGTTTGGAGGCATGCATTTAATCACATGTGCTTGCTACTAATTCTACACTACCAAAGTATAATAAAATAAATCATAATAGTAGTAACAATAAAAACAATAAATACCAAAAACCATATAATTTTATTAGATAAAGTCTCTACAATTTTTTGGTGCATGTAAAGCTCAAAACATCATGTCTTTTCTAGCATAGGATTACTTTTTAAGTGACAATAGATATGGTTATTACTTATACAAAAGAACGTAAGAAGTTACATCATTGTCTAACATCAAAAACATAAAATTAGATCAATGGTCTATGTTATCCCCCTTTTAGAAAAGTTAGTCACTTCTAACAATATTGATAACAAAAGAATCAACTCAAAAACAAGTTATAGATGGAAGCAAAAAAGATATCCCTAGATCTATGAGAACTGGTGAATTCGATTATTCAAAATAGTCAGCTTTGAGCTTCTTTAGTTCTTCATAGAGGGCATACACTTAGGTGTTTTCTATTGCAAGTGATTAGCTACTACAAGTTCATGCCCCTTGGAACCCTTAACTATTTTAGCTACCTCTTAAAATTCTCCCTTTCCCTACACCACCTTCTTAGCGATCATCAATTTATCTTGAGCCTCGTCGAATTGCTTTCATGTGCTTGAGTGAGTTGTGTTTGTTGGTGTAATTATTCTTGAAAAATAATCCTTTTGATCATAGAGCTCATGTTTCAAGGCCTCTAAATCCAAAAGGACATTATCCTTTCCCCCCTCTTCCACATGTTACTTAGACATAGGGGACTACAATAAGTATTTGAAAGTGTGCTCAACAATTATTAAGAAACATAATACCTAAACTATAGGAGTGACTAGATGAGTAGGATGAGGCAACCATTCCTCATAGCTTTTAAAGGTCTTTTCCTAACCATTCTCGAACAACAAAATTTCTACTAACTTTAGCATGGTAAACTTCTTGTTGAAAAATCTCCCAGTAGGAAATATCATCCATGATTTGGTAGACTTGAGATGGTCCATCCATAACATCTAAAAAAATCGCAACCTTCAAAATACCATATAAAGCTTGATCATGGTCCCATGAAGTGAAAAACATATTTCAAAGTACCATATGGATTATTATGATCAGGATATAGAAAAATAAAAAACTTTGTCTCCTTGATGTGTGGACTCATAGAATAGATAAAATCTAAAAACTTTTCAATGATTTTATTTGAAAGCACTAATTGATACCATCATATGACTTGTTCATGTCTAAATTGATTATCATATTTTTATTTTTAGGTGACCATAGAGTGTAATATTTCATGGGTGATCATAATACATTTTGAAATTTTACTATTGGGAATAAAGCCTCCTTGTTGGAGTGTAATTAGGGAAGTAAACTGTTGAGTTTTGTAATCCATAGCATTGGAAATAATATTATAAATGGTTTTTCACAAAGATCTATATATTGAAAGTTTGTTAAGAAGAAGAGGAAGATACTTTAAGGATTAGGGAAATGAAGGTACAATTAAAAATTTTCAAAACTATTTTATCCTTTTGAGGTTCTTCAACAACAAGCAACTCATTCATACTAATGAAATCCCAAATTTTCTAGAAGAAAATGGATAGGAAGCATATGGGGTCTAGGATATAATCCCCTTATATAAAAAATACCACATTTTTTATCTCCTCCTTTAAAAGGGGGACACAAAAGCTTTATTTTGAGCTTTAGAAGCTAGACAAGGAACATACTAGGGAAGTTCATTCTAGGTGATCAACATTGAAGCCTCATCACCACCAAGAAAACCACAAACTTAACCTTGATATTTACTAGAGAATCAAGAAGGTGGTTGACCTAAAAGTGAATGAAGGAGATGTAATTCACATTTCTCCTCAATTTAGTTGAAGAGTAGAGAATTTTGTCTTCTTGTACCCTTCTTAAGCTAGAGTTCTTGAGAAATTTGTTTCCAAAGATTCCTTTTCTAGCTTGAATTTCTTTTAGAGCTCCTCTAGGGAGGTATTTTTATATGCCATAAGATTCTTGATCTATTCTTAGAAGTATCATTATTTCATTCAAAGATTAAATAGTGCCCTCATCTTTGGCCTTCTCATCATTATTTTTGAAAAACTAGAGATTCCATTCCTTTTAAGGCAACCCTTGATGAAGCCTAATTTTTTTAAAAGGAAAAAATCTCAGTTTCAATCACCTTGGGATTTGTCTTGCATTGTTATTTTTTAGGAAAGAAAAAATATTTAGATTTGTGAAAAACATGATTTTGAATCTAAAAGGGGACATTTCATATTTTTGATTTTCTAAGAGACACAAAGAAATGAGGAAATGTGGGCCAAGGGACACAAGGGAATCAAGGAGTATGTAGCATCTAATACTTGTGGAGTTGCATCTTGGATGTGATTAGATGTTGTTAAAAATGCTCCTTGATCAAAAAAATAAGTCTCCATCAAAACATAAAAATCCTACAAGACATCTTGAATGTTAAATACCAACAGTAGTGTCATTACAAAGCATGGAAGCTCTCCAAATCTCCTTGTTGATTTCTACAAAAGATCCTTCCAAATGAAAAGAAACCCCCTATATTATAAAACTTTTGGTTTTATAAATTATAACCAACTTATAACTATGTAATAACTAACTTTTGGCCACCTATGAACCTAAAACTGACTTAAGTTACTTTAAAAATATAAAGTGGGAACAAGTAACTTAAACGATATAGAATTCACTTCAAAATAAGAAGCTCGTGGTAGGGTCTATAAAGTCAATCCAAAAATACAAAGTAAGTCTCTTTGCACTTCTTATCCAATATGACCTTGAAGAACTTGCAATCGAGGTTTGCAATCTGATGTCCATGGATGGTTTTGATGGCACATGTCCTTGGAAGATAGTGCTTAGCACACTCTTGACACCAAATCCTATGATGCAATTATACTCTAGAATGTAGTAGTATCAATTAAACAAGATAATAATGAGGTTTATACTATCTCATTTCAGTAATTCTTTTAACCAAGTTCTTGTGTCCACATGTTTGAAATACATATCATGGATCTTTTCAAATTCACTCATCATGTGTATGAATATGTCTACTCCATTGTAATCAAATTCATTGATCATGTGATGTGGCTTTGTCTTCCTTTATAATTCATTGTGATCATTGTTGGCAATGTTGTGTGATAGAAAAATTATCTTTGAGTATTCAAAGAAATTCGGTTTCTTAACTCAAGTCAATTCTAACAGTGTGATAATTAACTTCTAGTAGCTAGGCAAACAAATAGTATTTTTATATAAAACCACTCAATACACAAAGATGACTCATTAGCCTGCAAACCTACTTTATGTAATCATTTGAGAGAGCCCAAAACTTATATCTTATTGGAGAAACATTATGCTAGTGACCCCTTCTCTTAAAATTCTTATTATTATTTTGGCTAATTAAATGTGGGATTGATACCCCTTTAATACAACTTAAAACAAATGATTTTTCTACCATTAACTTCTACCCATAAAATTAACAAAACAATTAATAAATTGACACAATCTACAAATCAATTACTAAACATTATCAACAAACTACTAGATAAACCACTAATGTTAGTGCTCACAAAAAGAAAGTCCAAACATACATAACTAATAAGTTGTGATCAACATACTACTTCAAAAATGAGTGCTCATATCCAAAAAGCCAAAATAAATTAAAAAAACACATTGTAATCAATTATTTACGTGGAAAACCACTTACCATTAGAAAATTACTTCTCGTTAACAACACCTTTTTATGATGTTCATTTCTCTTGCCCAACGAATGTGGGACAAAACATCTATTGCCTACTTCCTTCCGCCACCCAAAGATGATTTGACGTCATTTGGATCCATTTGAAATCCCTTTTGTTTCTTTCAAACCCTTCACTAATTATAGATCTATGTGCTTTTTCCACTCACCTTAGATTTCTCAACCGTTTTTCCTCCACTGTGTCTCTCTTCTCTTCAACTACACGAACGTACTTGCATGTGTACATCTGCCATTGCCTCTTTCAATCCTTTCATTGTCTGCTATGTATTCATTGGTTTTGAACTTCAAAATTAGATTTGTCTTCACAGACTTCCTTTTTGTGACCTGCAAATTCACTGACCTTCTCGTTGCTAAGAATTTTACATCTCTCTTTATCTTAGCAATTTTGTATTTATGTTCGCTTGGAATGGCAACTGTTGAAACATGTCGACCCATCAACAAAACTTGGAGCAATTGCATGGGATGTTGACGCCTTCATGCAATTTTTTATTACATTGCAAATATCATGCAAAGAACCATCTCTTAAAAAGTGGCTCACTCGTTTGGATTAAAATGTCAAGAGACCCTTAGTAATTTTAGAATGTAGAAAATGTGATCACTTCATTTTTCCTTTATTTGTTTTGGACTCACCCTCATAGTGTAATAGCTTAGTATTTAAATGGCTTGTTTTTCTTTTTATGAAGATTTGGTATTCATCCAATTTTAAGTATTTTTTAATAGTTTTGGATTTCATTTTTAATTTATATGTTCTCAAACTTAGTCCAAGATTGTAAGTATGATTTTGAATCTAGTTCGGGATCACATATATGACTTTGAATCTTGTTCAACTTAGTCCAAGATTGTAAGTGTGATTCTGAATCTAGTTCGGGGTCACATATATGACTTTGAATCTTGTTCAAGACTGTAGGTGCTACTTCAAACCTAGTTTAGAACCGCAAGTGCAGCCTTGAACACCTTTTTTTAAAATTAAATTTAGTGATGGACCTATGATGATCTAACTCCAACTAGTCATTACTTGCTAACTCAAGTGTGAAATATTCAAATGGGGCCTAATTGTAATCAAAATAAGGAGATGATTCTCTTACTTGATGGTAAGCTCTATTGGTGATATTTAGCACCACCCTCTCCAAACAGTTATGGGAGAACAATTTTTTGAAGAACAAAGACTCCAAGTTTAAGGCTTCACAATAAGTTTAAGGCCATGATTTTCCAAATTGGTGTCACTCATGCAGTTTTGAATCCTAATATCTAGCAAACATTATTTTACAATCTATCAAAGTTCTATTGTTGTAGATTTGATAGAAAAATTCCAATTTGGATTACAAAAAAAATGCATTTCAATAGAACATCCATTAGCACACACAAAGCTAGACACATCTATCATTCTTTGTCAGTTTTAACATTTATTTTAGAATGTGTCTAATGTTTGTCTTGACTCAACTCTTGTATCTAGATTAATTGATTAAGTGTTTGATTATTGTGTAATGCTAATGATTTGAAACTCAAAATAGAACAAACAAACATGCAAGTCTCTATTCAAAACAATCAAAACCTCTAGATAGAGCTCTCACAAAGGAGAATAAAAACTAAGCATAACATCAAATAATCAAAGCAAATGTTACCATAACCTCCATTGTGATTTTATTTTATCCTTGATGGGTGGTAATGTTGATGCTCCTTGCTTGAAGATACTTATTTTGATAGCATGTACCTAGCATAAGTGATGATGGATTCATTTGGATGAGAGAGTGCTTGATTTATAAATTTTTGGAACCCGAGGAATTGATGGTCAAAGATCTAATGATGTGATCAATAATGGAGGATAGTTGAGAGGATTTCCCTAGGATCAAGGAGAGGATAAAGGGTGGATATGGAGGTTGTTTCAAATTGTGAATGGATAGGATGAACTTACCAAATTTAGTAAGTAGTTGTGAGGATGAGGGAAACAAAGATATTTGTACCTAAGAAGGCTATATTTTTGGGTTGTGTTGAGAGAGTAAGGTTATCATAAGGACAAGTGTTCTTAGGTGCCCTTTATACTTGGAATGTGAAGAGAATAATGGGACCATAAGGACAAGTTTTCTTACCTTCCCTTCATTCTTGGAATGTGTTGAAGGAATATAGGCTTAATTAAATAATAATATTATTTTATTATTTTAGCCATGTGTGAGATGGATAATAGGTGGAAATGGGAATTATTTATTTATTATAGTGTCATAAATTGTTGCTTCTTACAATTTCACACTAGGTGTGGTACTTTCTTTGGTGTATGTTTCTATTTATGCCTATAATATACCTATTTTGTCACCTTTTTCTAGGAAACTTAAGTAAATCCTTAATTATTGGGCTTTTGTAGAGAAAATTTTTCCTAGACCCAAGTGCCTAGTGCCCCTGTCCTAGCCTTTTGTGCTTGAATTTTTAAATTTGAATATCAACCTCAATGTGATTAAAAATTCAAATCTATTTGTCGGACTCCTAAAACGGTTAATTTGAATTATGTTTAGACTCATATATGTAAGTTCTTCCCTCCTTTACAACTCTAACAATTTAATGACTCTAGCATCATAAGGAAATTAATGCAACATTAGAAAAAAGAAAAGCAAAAGATCAATAGCATAATTCAAGTCAATTACAATCTGCAACCTAATAGATAATTCATGTTCAAGTATTGTATGATGTTTCCTATTTATTGTTATTATTGTTATATTCACTAACACTTGCAAGATCTTAGAGGATACTTCTTCATCATCCTTGTGTGAGATAGGTACAACTACATCAGTCCAACAAGGGTTTCAAATTTGAGTGGTAAGTTCCCTTCGTGTTTTATTATCATTTTCTCTATTGCTTTTCCTCTGCTCCGCTGAGAGCACACACTTTTTATCATCTATTATCATATCCATTGTGGAGGTGGAAACACCAACATAGTTTTTGACCAAGGCGATCCCCTATGCAGCACAACCCTTCTCCGCTTGTCTATTTAGTAGGTTTACATGTTTGTTGTTGATTGAAGTGGATTTGGCATCCCAAGGCTCTTAAACCCCCAATCACTCTTTCATGGGCTTATCATCAAAAAATTAGGGCATTTTTATTACCCAAGCTTTTTCGAACTTTGGATCCTATTTTTTGTTGTTAGATATCTTTAGACATTGCTACACCTATACAAGATCTAAAACCCTAGAATTTTTCACTTGTAAAATAGGGTGCCCAACACCCTTGTCTTACCAATTCTGCTCTAAATTTCAATTCAACAAACTATTCTCTGCATCTCCTACCCAAATCTTCTTTATGTCTTTGACTTCTTGTTTTGTAATTTCTAGATTATGTTGCACTTATTCAATTTGATCCTAATTCATCTAGTTTATAACATCATTACATCAATCATTTACTATCACAACAAAAAGGGACAAAAATCCTAACCATCATGTTTGGCTCTCCCTTGAGGACAACAACCAAATAATATCTCTTGGTTGATTTTGTGTCCCTGAAGGTTTTTGGTGTGAAAGGATTGATTTAGGTTAGGACACTTGGCCTAGATCTCCCCTTTCACCTATCCTACATTTTGGTTAACTTGACTTAGCTTACATTTGTAGATCTTTTGATTTAATTGCATATATTATTCAGATTTGGTTTACTTGATTAAGGAATTATATTGTTTGAATATCTTGTTTACATTTACAAACATTGTATGTTCCCTTTAGAAAAGAAAGAATTTAAAATATTTAGTCTTTGTAAAACACAAAACACCTATTATTCTGACATATCATTAGCATATCCATCTTTTCATCACTTATATTTTCTTTTATCTTCTACTTCCTAGGAACATTTATGTGTCTTGAAACTTGTATTTGATTTATGAGTTTCATGACCTAGTTTTCTACATCTCACTCTTGTGAGAAGAAGTTATCAACTTATGGCTTCCCATGATTTGAATAGCTCTATTATTGAGCCTAAGTTTTTTAATTATTTCACTCAAGGAATAGTTACAACACAATCATCTTTAGATCCCACTCCTACCTTTCCAATGACCTATGTCTAACAATCTCTTCATGACTTCCTTGGGTTTGATAACGATGTGGCTTATGTTCTTGAAGATAAACTCTAAAAACTAGACCATTACTTGGATAGTCTTCAACTATTCTTGAGTATAGAATATTTGACTAGAGAAATTGTCCCTCTTATAGACAACCTTTGGAAATTATTACTTAATGATCCACAAGGTATTGAAGTTCTACATACCCTAGCTCACATAATGGATTCAAACATTATGATGTAACTAGCTAGTTGCACAAAAAATTTCAACAATGCATCTCATCATAACCAAATAGAAACACAAGTGTCAACACCCATGCTGGCATCTCCTATTACTACATTCACCTCTTCTATTATAAATCTTGTTGTACAATCTGGTAATAATATTAACACTAGTTTGGGGCTCATAGGTGGGAATTCTATAAATCAATATAACTTTGTTCGACCTTCTGCCAACCTCCCATTTACTTCTCAAAATATTAGCCCACCTATTTCCCAACATGTTCTGCAATTCATTTACCAAAATTTCAACCCACTATTTCTACCACTATTCCTTCACATTCTACCAATTCTCAAACCCCCTCACCAAACAATCATGTCATTAACCAACTCTTGCAAAATGTGAGTTCTTTACACCAACAAATATCCTATATGAATAAAAATAAATCCCATTATGATCCTCCAACATACCTCATTCGCATCCCATTGTCATTTGTAATTCTAAAAACTCTAATACCACAAAACATTGAAACACCTCATTTTGAGAAGTACAATGAAAAAGGGGATCCTAATAACCATGTGTTAGTATTTATTGCACTATGTAGTGATTTCTTCTTTAAAGAATCTCTTTCAATTGAGCTCTTTCCTTAGTCATTAAAAAACACAACCTTGGATTGGTCTTTTTCATTACCTAACAATTCAATCCACTCTTTTTCACAACTTGTTAATCAATTTCTTGAACATTTCCAAGTTAATATTGGACCTCGAGTCACATTGATTGATTTGGTTCATTGTAAGCAAGGAGCCAATGAGAAGGTGAAAAATTTTATAGGGCGTGTTATCAAGCCATCTTCTCTCAAATCCCATATTCCCTTCTAGATGTTGATGTGCAACAAATCTTTATTAGAAACCTACAACCCCACATTCAAGATTAGATTCTACTAATGTGATATCATTCATTCATACATCTTTGCACAACTCTTCATGATTACCAATTGTTGATTAGCCAATATGAGGTTCCTCATTGGTTCTCATTGGTCAATCTTTGGCTGCTACTCCTAAATATCAATCATTCAAGAAACAAAATAAAAACTTCATCAAGATAAATTTGTCTTTTTCCAACAACATCCAAGCACAGGTTGTAGCCGCAACACCTTCTACTGCAACCCCCTCTAAATTTAAACCAAGGAATTGACAATTCTCACAAATTTTCGAATCTCTTCATTCCATTATGCTAAAATTTCTTAATAATAACTTAATTTAGCTTTCTCCTATTTGTCTCATGGACACTACCAAACCTTTACATCATTCTTTTGTCTTGAAATACTTTTGTCAATATCATCGAACACATGACACAATATTGAATGATGCATGCATCTTAAGCAATAAGTGTGCAGAACCTCATTAAATCTAATGTTATTTAAGTGGTTGTGGTGAATGATAAAGTAAATAAATCCATTGCACCTATGAATCAAAACTTGTAAATTTATACCAACCCATTACCTATTATAAATTCATATATCGATACATTACCCGCTTTCATAACATCTGACCATAAAAGTAAACTATTGGATAATGTAGTTGCCATGATATATTTTTTCCCTTACCAGGAACAACCTAAACTCCTCTTGGATATTACTTTCACTCAATTGATGCCTCTATTCATGCACTTGATGGTCCTCTTTACATTACTACTAGAATTAAAATGGAAAACCCACATGGGGAGTACTCATTGATCTAGTATGCTTAGCGAATGTAATCATGAAAGAGTTCCTTTATGTGCATTATTTATACCAAGAAAAGTATGAGAAATTGAAATTCTCGGTAAGAACGCGTGATGGTTCCAACCACCCTATTATTGATACCTTAAACCTTCATGTCCAAGTTAGACCAAAGATCCTAGGTGTACCTTTTTCCACAATTCCTACTTTGGATCAATTTCATATGAATTTGGGTCATCCATGAGTGCGGTACCCTCGTCATCTGTAAATGCCTCAAGTTTCCATTTAAAGGAAAAGTGCACACTATACATCATAGTGGGTTTAGGCCCTTATCTCTTCGTGGAAACTTTTCACTCGATTAATTGTGGCCACAACCAACCCAACCCATTCAAACCCGAAATGATGTTTCTTTCTATCTTATCAAAAATTTAAAGCTAGTCGCATCTATCAACTATCTACTAACAACACCTTATCTACCATTTTGGTTGTTACCCTTGAGGCTCCTATATCTCCTATGGCTACTACAGTTGTTCCTCCTATCCCACAGGTAGTGAATGAATCATGGCCTAAACTGGGTATCTTTCTCTAACCTTGAGCATTTGGTATCTATATTGATGTTCCACCTCCACCATCCTATCCAAGAACATGAGTCAAAAACCCAACAAAGTCTACACTTTCTTGCACTATGATGATTTTTTTTGTTCCTCTTGCCTCTTCAAATGCTAGAGGAAAGTCATTCAGTGTGTGAAAACCCCCTCCTCCTATTGTATCCCAACCTTCGATGGTTCCTTTTGTTCCTCCTACAAACGAAGAAAAGGAGTAGACATTAGAAAACATGCAAGTTCCCCTACACAAGATCCAACTCACATGATGAAATTGAAATGCAAAAGAATGTAAGAGACGATGTTATGTTATGGCTCATTAGCTTGCAAAAAGAGATAAATCTTTTCTTGATGATCCTTCTCCCATGTAGTTGAATCCTAATGAGGTTCCCCTCCCTCACCCATATTTGTTATCCCCTAATATTGCTTCACCCTTTTCACCTCAACATGAACTTAAGCCCTACCTTTCTCAACCAAACCAAAAGCTAAAAAATTTGCAAACTTTTCCACCATCCATTTTTCAGGATTTTTCCATTCCCCCTCTCAAATCTCCTTCTTCTCCTATGATTGATAATGCTCACGACCATGCTACTAGCACTACCATAACACCCATTGTGGTATATTACAACATTGATTCAAATAATAACATGGATGAACCATTAGAAAATCATAAAGAATTATCTTTGATTTTTATGGAATCAATGAACTTATATTTTGGGGGCATGCATGATGATCCTTCTCTAGAAAGCAATCCACCATGTGTTGAACCAAGAAATTCTCCTTGTAATATACTCATTGTATTCCCTTTAGTATGTTCTCTGCCATCTCTATATGATGAGCATAATTGGGATACAGATAATCTTCTATAGACTGGCTCACAAGTGTGGTACCCTTTATCTTTGTGTTATGATTTCATATGTTATTATCCCTATAACATGTTACTTGGTGTGTATTTTTTTTTCTAGTTATCTTTGGATGAACCTTGATGTTCTTGTTGGAATAAGGATACAAACGGAACAAATCTATTGTGGCATTCCTCTATATGTATCTTCATTCTTCTATTTTTTGTAAATGCACTTCTTTAGTCTTTTGGGGACAATGCAAGGCGTTGAAACATCTACATATCTTCCATGTTGACCCAATTTTTTTATGTCTTTATGTGTTCTCTTCAACCTTTGTACTTGTAGTTCCATTACATTTGAGAAATGAGGATAATTCAAAATTATCATTTTGATATGCATTATTTATCATTCATACTAACCCCAAATCTATGGATCCTTATGTTCTATTGTACGACATTGGTTGAACATTATATGTGGCATTGGTTTGAATTTTTTTTCTTGGAAGGAAACCATTTGTCATGATGTGGCTTTTGGAAACATATCACTAGGCATATGACTTCTAGAAATATCTCATCCTTATTTTACATATATCACTCTTTCTACCTTAAAGGAAATCTCTCCTAACTGGTGTTAGCAATTAATTTAAGGTGGGGGCATACATTCCACTATGTGCTTCACTCTTTTCACACAACATGAAGTTTTTTTTTCTATTATAACATCTCTTGATCATCTTTGTAGCACTTTATCAAAGCAACCCAACAAACAATGCATTTTTCTTGGCTTGCAATTTTTGATATTGTTGACACGAAATTTACCTAGTAAACAATAGTCTTTACTAGCCTATATTATTTTTATTTTTTACTTGTGAAACTTTCCTAGTAAACAACAAATTTTACTAGCTTGTGATCTTTTCACTTATTCAATGAGATCACCTAGTAAACATCAAACTCTACTAACCTATAATGTTTTCACTTATTCATGAGCCACCTAACACAATACAAATTTCTAGCATATGAGATTTTATTTGTCACATCCATGGTCACCTAATATAACACAACTTGTTATTATATGGTCCATGGGGCCTTTACAATGTGCATGACCCCTAGCGACAAAGTAAGCTAGTGCTTGAGTCATGTACCCTTCTTCATCTATTGATGACTACCCATCTATTTTATTCATTCTTCCTTTGAAGTAATTGATCAACTCGCTACATTCTTCTCTCCTCTTTAGAATTCCTCTATGTGTTTGTGCATTCAAGATACGATACTTGGTATTAAGAAAATATTTCATACTAAGGTCTCCTTACCCTACTGACTTGAATAAGTTTGCTTTAGATAGTGTGTACTAACATTGTTGTTATATGTTATATGCTTAGCATGTGCTCCATGTATGCTCCATATATATTTGGATTATTGTATGCCTTATTCTATTATGTCTTATATGTGTGTGTGGCCTTTTATCTTGACATTGTATTTGGTAGGATCCTAAGGTTGGGAGGCTGACATCTCTTAACTTAGTGTTGTCTTGCCTCTCCAATTTTTTGTTGAAAGGACTATTTGGCTTCTCTATACTTTACCATGGGTATAAATGTAAGTGTATACCATCGCTAAAGTGGAGGCTAAATATAGTGTCATAAATTGTTGTTGCTTACAATTTTACACTAGGTTTGACACTTTCTTTGGTGTATGTGTAATTTTGCCTATGATGTACTTATTTTGCCACCTTTTGGGGAAACCTAAGTAAATCTTTAATTGTTAGGCTTTCATAGAGAAAATTTTTCCTTGACCCAAGCTCCCAATGCCCATGTCCCAGTATTTCATGCCCAAATTTCAAAATTTGAATGTTAGCCTCAATGTTATTAGGAATTCAAATATATTTTTCAGCCTCTTGAAATGGTTAATTTAAATTATGTTTAGACTCATATATATATCCACACATCCACAGTGATGTGGAAATTACATCCAAACCAGAGGTTCACTCATAGAATTAGGAAAAATAGGAAATCCAAGACCTCACCTAGTCATAAAATAAAATATTTATTCTCACACAATACACAATTTTGACACAAAAGGAGGAATAAATAACAAGGTATAGAAAGTGTCAACAAATAAAGTTGATAAAAATTTATGGTAAATTGCAATGAATAACTTCACTTTAGAAATATTTTTTGAAAAAATATTTGGAAGTGTCCAATGTCTTTCAATCACCTCTTTTGGTTCCAAATCATCTTTCTTACTAGTTTGGAATTACATGGTCTATCCTAAGTTCACCTATGTTGCTAATAAAATCACCCCAATGTCAAATAGATTATTTAGATAGTGAGTGTGGCCTATAATAGACATTGAGACTCTTAGAAGCACCAAAAATTATTTTGATGATAAATAAGGGACCCACAATAATCCTACCAACTAAAGTATCCCCCAAAAATGTTAAATACTTGATACACTAACCAAAGAAAAAAGGTTTCAAGTAATGGAGGCCAAAGGGTAAAGATGCTAAACAACTATACATTAAACACCCAAAACATTGTTTGAAAGTGACCACACAAATGGGATGTTAAATTTTAAATCATTTTAATATTGATTCAAAATATAAAGAGTCATCTTGGCCTCTTTCTCACCACTAAAAAGATATCTAACACTTAGTAGAGCAAAATTATGGAAAGAGTGCAGAGAAAATTGGCTGGTTGGAAAGGGAAGCTTTTGAGCCAAGTAGGTAAATATCAGTTGCTAAAGACCTCCCTCCAGGATATCCATATCTTCTACTTATCTTTATTCAAAATTCTTGTTGCCATGGTTGATAAAATTGAAAAGATTCAAAAGAAATTTATTTGGGTTAGAGTTGAGGATAAAAACAAAATTTCATTCGTGAAGTGGGATAATTTCTATAAACCTAAGAGTCAAGGAGGCCTATGGATAAGGAGATTGAAACAATTCAACAAAGCACTAATTTCCATAATTGGGTGGAATCTAGTGGAAGGTAACAAAGAATGGGCACACATTCTAAGTGTGAAGTATTTAGAGAACAAAAATCCCTATTATTTCCTTTCCTCTCCTTCTGTCCCAAATGGTTATGTTATATGGAACCATTTACTCAAAACAAGAAATATTATTAATCAAGGGATATTTTGGAATATTGGGGATGGCAAGAGTATTAACTTATAGAATGACCATTGGATTTAAATACTTGCCTTATCCTTTGGGTAGAGTCTTTCTCATGTAATGGAATTACTTATCAAATTAAACAGTACCGAAATTCATAGGTATGTTTGTTGGAATGGCCCTCATACCAAGTGGAAATACCTTGAGAGTCAACTAAGAGAATAAAATCTTGAGAAGTGGAAGTCAACAAGAATGTAAAGAGGATGTGCATATCATGTACAAGCTTATTGGTGAATGTTGCTTCTTCAGTATAGATAAGAAGAGTTTCTTTTGTTGGTACCCTAACCCTTCTAGATACTTATCTTTTAAAACTACTTATGCTCTTGTTGTAGATGATAAGGATGACTTTACCTTCAACTGGAACCTAGTATGGAATAACAAAGTAATATCTAAAATTAGTTTCTTCTGGTGGGTTGCCATGTATAATAAGATCCTTATTATTGACAACCTAAATAAGAGGGGTTTCTCTTTGGTTAATATATGTAGTCTATGGTACAAAATGGAAGAAACAGTCAACCATTTGTTCTTCCACTGTGATTTTTCCAGGTGGGTTTGGGAGGAGGTCATAGCCCACCTGTTGATCAATTGAACTTTCCCCATGCAACTTAAATATTTTTTCAACTATCGGCACTATGGTTCCCCTTATAAGAATCCTATTATTTGTGAAATATGGAATCAAATTCCTTGTCTTGTCCCCAAGAATCTATGGAAAGAAAGGAATAACAAGGTGTTCAAATACCAGGCTAGAAATGAGATCAAATGGAACCCCCCCAAAAGGGGGTGGGTAAAGCTTAATTTTGATGGATGTTCTAAGGGAAACCTTGGAGAAGTTGCATCTAGATGAATACTAAGGGATGATAAAGGAAACCTTATTGAAGGATATTCTCAAGTTATTGGCTACAATTCAAACAATTTTTTGAGGCCATGGCAGTGTGGTGGGAGTAAAAATACTTATGAGGCTAGGTTTGCATGTTATGGAAGTCGAAGGAGATTCTCAAGTCATAATTAATATTCCACAAAACAAGGATCCCTCATGGATGATCCATAAACTAATAAAGAACTGCAAAAATAAACTCCAAATTTTTTAATAAGTTAAAATTAATCATATCTATATGGAAGGCAATAAAGTTGCAGACTTAGCTTGCAAATTCGGTCTCCAATTTGAAGAATGTAATTACTAGTATTCAAATTCAAATCTCCCATTCATTCTTCAACATATTATTTCTTGGGAAAGGCTTTAAATTTCTCCCCTCTAACTTTTTTATGGTTAGTACTTTTTTTCTTTTAAAGGTCAAGAATCGGGTTGAGGTGGATATTTTGAATGGGATGAGTCAGTCTTGCTTATCTAACAAGAATGTGATGTGGTATTTTCTCTCACAATAACCTCATGCTGGTTAAAAATAAGGAAAAATATAAATATACTAGGATGGTTCTCATGAATTCTTACATCATTCTGCATCATGTTAATTTATTTTGCAAACAGTGTTATATTAAAGGAAGTAGCAAATATCTAAAGGCTGCAATTTATTATTGTGTTGCAATCTGAATTCAATACACTTAGTAGTTAGTTATGAATTTATTTATGGAAATTTCCCCTCCTTCCATATGAGATTTACTTCTTGCATGTGAGGGTGGTCTTTTCTATCAAAATATCGTTAAAGGAAAGATTGTGATTATTGGTCTGAAGGTTGTGAAGGCTTTGAATAATTATGACTTTGGTACTACCAAGGATGGTGAATATGTCAAAAGAGGTAAGGTAATTTGGATATTATCTTTCTATAATGACACCAAGAGGAGTGGTTTCATTTAAAAATAAGTCATGAGATGCCCCTCTACCATTGATTTTTGACTTTGGGATTCAACTACCTTAGATTACTTCATGTTGCTATGTGGGCTCTTAGTGTTGTTTGATAAAAATGATATAATGGGAAGCCCACATCTTAGGACCAATCATATCTCTTGTAAATCTCTCAAATAGAACATGGAGCTCTAAGAGTTTTAACAAAGGTGGTTTCACTCCTTTCTTCCAACCCATGAAGGTATATAATGACAAACTCACCTCTAAATTTGTTAATTTGTGGCCTCAAGTCAAGGTCACTAAATTGGAGGCATCTATTTTAGAGTCTATAACGACTCGATTATGAAGGCTTCTAGTTTTTCTTGTGAGGGCCTTAAGGTGGGGAAGAAGAGAAAAAGGTAATACAAAAGTTTTATCACTACCTTCTTTGTTGGAGAGGAGAAACTAGTAAAATTCTAAAATAGATTTAGCAAGGAAAAGTTGACAACTCTGTGGGCCCTGGTGATTTTACATTGCATGAATTATTTTACTCTTGAAGGTAGGTTCAAGATCATCCATGGATAGTATTTCCCCATCCTTAACCATTTGAGACATGGAAAAAAAATCAACTTGCCTTTCTACCTATTCTTGTCCCTAGAGGCTTGTATTCTTGAAGACACCTCCCTCCTGCACTAAGGTTTTATTATGGCCCTTTATTAGTATTTCCTAGCCATAAATCCCATCAACAACCCCCAAGCCAAAATTAATGTTAAAATTAAACTTTTGGAAAATAAAGCCTCTAAGGCCTCTCCTATTTCTTAGAATAAGTCTAACCCCGGCCCTAGCTCTATGGGAAAAGTGGGGCCAAGAAAAAAAGGGTAAAGCCTCTAGGGGGTTAATACCCCCTTCCCCCTACATGTGTTTATTTTGGTTACCCCTCATTAAAAAAATTAAGGGTGTGGACTCAAGTATGCAAGAGGAGACACAAGAAAAAAATAAGAAAAAAGCCAAAGGCCCCATTCCCCTCCTTGTGGATGGAGGGATAATTGATATTTTTGATGTTAATGGTGGGGATGAGGATAGTGTGGAAACTTCTCAAAGTGACCCAAAAGGGTTAGGTGGCTACAGATCCACCAAATTGGCCCAAGCCCCAAGCGAGGAGAATTCTAAAAGAACTAAAGGCAAAGGTATTATGGAGGATTTTCAAGAGGAAGAGAATAAATATGGGGAGTTTCTTTCTCAACCAGATGATGTTTGGGAGGAGGAAGACTATGAGAATGAGTTTGAGGAGCATATGCAGGAGGATGAAGAAGTTGAGGAATAGGATAGAGAAGATAAGGAGGAATATTTGGACAAGGATGACAAGTAGGAAGAGGCTGAGGATATAGAGGTCATGGAAATGGAAGTTTCGGTTACCCCTTCCCTCAGGTATCTTAAAATATTGGATAAAAATGTGGTAAAAGTACCTACACTTGACAAGGTCTAGGTCACTAATTTAAAAGATAATATTGATATTAAGGAACTCCAAGCCAAGGTGGAGGAGCTAGAAACCAACAACAACAATAAGAAGATGAAACAAATGGAACTACCATTTCAAAGATCATAATTCTCACTAATGGCATTATGAATAAGGTTCTTATGGGGATAGTTTTTGGCCACACCAAAGTCATCAAACTTAAGAAAAAAGAGCTAAAGGCAATAGGGACCAGAATGAGAATTTCAAGAATGATAAGGAGCTACCAAACAAGGAGGACGGGGAAGCATTCTTGGATGTCCTCCTCGCTAACTAAAGTTTAATCTATTAATTTTTTTGTTGTGGTTTCTTGATTCTTCTTCTTTGTTTGTCCATCTTTTTGTTGTTTTGTTGGGCCTGTGTGCCCCTTTTCTATTTGATCGAGCATATGTTCCCTCTTATTGTTTCTTCATTTATTCTCTTGATGTTTTAACTATGGGATCAAGGCCCTTTCCCTACTTTTTTAATAAAGAACATAAATATTCATCATTCCAAAAATCAAGTACATAGGCTCTTCTTCACATGGTTAAGAATCCTACTCTATCATACTACTAAAGCACAAGTAATAGTTTATCTTTTCATGCAACATAACCTAAGAAATGACATGATACAATTATGAATCCCATTATATTTTGATAACATAACTAAATTCTTAAACAAAATTATTCAAATTCATTTCTAATAAGAGAAAATTTAACTAAACAATGCATGAGAACAAGACTACCAATCATGCTACAACAACCTATCAATTTATTTGTAAATCAATAAAAATGTTAGTTGGGTAAAAACCCATGAATTTAAAATGTCAAATAACAATAAAAAAATATCCATAAAATAAAAATATATATATTTACACATTTCCCAAAATCATAAATAGTAACAACGATAATTCTTAATTGGAATTACCTACTTACATGTATTTTCTATCAAAATAAAAAATACAATAAATATTACAATTAAATCCCACATTAAATGGGTAGAGGATGGATGCATTTCAAGATCAAATACAAGCTCAAATACATTAATTTCATTATTATAACCTTTACTTAATTGCAAGGCATAAATGCAAACTAAACAAGATATTAAACTAGGAATTCTACAAGCTACCAATAGATCTTCATTAAGGGGAACAATAGAGGACATACCCACCTCCCGCCATATTAACATAGTCATGTGTAAGAAATTTTTAGGCTAATCTAGGCAACCCTTGAGCTATATGGAGAGAAGGTCATGGATACACCACAAGCGAGACCATCTCACATAAAAAAATAAGAAGCTTACAATATTTTTAGATTTAATTGCGTCAATATCTTTACCAATATTCTTGAATTATGATGGATCATGGAATGTGATCCGAAATGCTACTTTTTATGTTGAAAATACTGCATAGTTAAATCCAAAAATATTAGTAGTACTATAGATGAATTAAAATATCATGGCTATCAAAAATAAGGGTCTCAAGCAAGACACCAAAATCCACACAAGCATAATACATGGTTCTCACAACATCATTTAATTATAACACACTATGGATACACAATCCATCAAGGATTCAATAAAAATGAACATATTGGGCTCATATGACCCAATCAAGCAAAGAGAATAATATAAGCTCAAAATGTAGAGTATCAACACTTTTGATTTAATAATATTATCCTTCGTTATTCACCAACACTACCCATTTCATTTAAACAAAGCTTGAGGAAAGAATGAAAGAGCACTCCAAAACCATATTACTATTCAAATATTAATCACATATTAAAACTATCATTTTACAAAAAATGGTCATAGCATGAAAGCATAGCATGCCATCACCACATCGATATCCAAACTATAAAAAAATTGTTTGCAATAAAAAACATAATTTCACAAAACAATATCATCTAAAATACCAAAATTCTAAATTTTGTCTCTTCAAGAATTTACCAAGAACCAAGAAAACTAGGTTTTTCTATTAAAGACCATCAAGCTTTTCACTAAAATTAAAAGCTTGTAATTTTAAAACTCTAATTATACCTGCTTGCTCTAAATAGGATAGTGATCACAATGTTTTATCTACATAAATGTTAGAAGATATTTTCAATAGTTACTAGACCATTTTACATTTTTTAATAAACTTAGATAATAATAAATTAAATTTCTAACACTACCCTTTACTTCTTTACTACACAACTTCATGAGAAAACATTCACATAAAATTTTATGAATTTTTTTTCATAATTTTAAGATAAATTACATATTTTAAAAATACGAAATTCTTTTAAAAATATGAAATTCTACAACTAAATCGACACAAGTAAATTGATTCTGAATTCTAAATCCAAAATAAACATACCCTAAAAGGCCATATGCAAATCCACATAATATGGAGCATGGATAAACAAGAAAATCATAAAATTAAATTGCATATTTTCTAAAAAGAAAATACCTCCCAATAAAGTAAACTCTCACAATTATAGAGATTCTTCTTTTGTGAATGCAACTCACGCACCAAGAAAGCACCAGACACTCATCCTCCAATTAATCCAATCCAAACAAGCACCAAGAAAATTTCTTATAAATATTCTTCAATCCATACAAGGTTTTCAAGGAAGCAAGAGCTCACACATAATGGAAAGGAGAAATAATAAGTGAACAAGTGTTTTTATAATATATTTTCTTTTCCCTCTTTGATAAAAATCTCTAAAGCTATTAAAATATTTTCTCCATTTTCCCATAAGAATAAGATAATGGAAAAATATATATTTTTTAATCCATTGATATCTTCTCAAAAGGCTTTTATATTTATTTTAAATAAATCTAAAAAATAATTTTATTTTTATTTTAACAATAATGAAATTAAATTAAATGAAATAAATATATTTATCATAAGCACTCATGACTAATACATCCCTTTACCTCAATTATAACTTAGACATTCCAAATGCATTACTTTTCATTTTTGAAATTCACATAGATGCTTTGATAGATAGTAGGGTGTATTACAAAAATTTCAAGAGCCATGAATTAATTTATAGTGATGGGGAGGGGAAGGGATGTGACATATAATACATAATTTTGTCTCAACATGGAAGAAGGACAATTAAATGAGTGAACCATGAATATTTCAAAAAAAATCAATTATTTTTTGAGAAACCGATAGCAAGAAATCCTCCTTATTAAGATATGGACTCTGAGTTCATGTGTTAGAGAACAAGGGCCCCTATCTAGCTATAGGTAACCTAATACAATGTATAAAGGGGGTATTAATTGATTCTAGCCCCCAACTATCCTCAAGGGTAAAGTTGAACACAAAAATTACCTCCAAGTTTTCTATTTGTTTGAAAAAATATATATTAGAAAGGGGCTAGGGTAAATCAAAATAATGTAGAACGCCTCTTTTAAACATGATTAAAATTACAAATAATAATCCAATGATCCTCAACCAAACTAAATTGCATATCATAACTCCTAACAAATCATTTAATTATTTCAATCATTCAAGACAACTAAATTACATTTAGGAATAGAATAACCCACAAGGAAAGCATACAATTTATGGTTTTCAAATAAAAGGAATCCATTATCATAGATGATTTGGATAAATGGAAAATTTGATAAAAATGAAACACCTTTTCATTCACAAACATACCCAACAAAGTCATCTAGGATCACCAACTTGACCATAAGGACTAGGCAAGGTGAGACAACTAAGTGATCCATAAAAAATTTCTCCACATTTCTTCCATTGGTCATATACTTATAAATTCCTTTCCCACTTAAGGTGAAGCATCAAATATAATAATGGGGATTGTATTCAAAGAAACATATAATAAATTGTAGGAATATGTAATCAAATAAATCATATACATCCATCATGAAATTATATCATATAATAATAAACTCAAAAAATTTAATCTAGCAAATGAAAATCAAGACAAAGAAAGAGTTGTCACATAGGTGGGCCTTATGTACAATATTTCTTCTTGACTACTCATGAAGTTGAAAGACCAAAATAGGGGATTTACCATTTTGGCAAGCACCTATGTAGTCACATCCTTCCCCCTATCCCAAACACAAGTTATTTTTTTAAGCTTCGCTTTGGATTAATCATCCTTTGGTAGTTTCATATTTCTTCCCTTCTTTGTAGTTTTTCTTATCATTTTACATATTCTTTCTTTTTATTTAGCTTAAAATACTCTATAATAGTCTAATATTTAGTTTCATTACCTTTGTATTATTTCCATTTATGTTTGCATGATTTATTTGTAATTATAGAGATTTGTTTTAATTGTTTGCTAACTTCAGATGATACTACACTTGTGATTTAGTCTTGAATCATGATTTTTTCTAGAACAACTTGTTATTTATATTTTTGAACTTTTTTCTAAATTATTTTAGACTCTTCAAATACTCAATATTTTTAATACATACTTCTTATGTGATCAAAATCTAGACATCTTAATATGATTTTCTTTCTTCTTTTACATAATAAAATTTCCTTTCTTAATACTCTTGACTTTCTATTATGTGTTAATTAAATTAATTTTAGTTTAGTTAATATGATTTACTAACAACATCAATTTAATATACTTTTAGGATTAAAGTAGATTAAATTTTATATTTCATATGGAGGGGACTACCTCAACATTTAATGCATCTTTATCTTCAAATTTGACAAGTTTCTAAGTTCCTACCTAGGCATGCCTCTCTTAGGAAAAAAATCCTCTTGTGTGGATTGTAAAGCATTGATTGACATAATTCAAATGAACTCTCATCCTAAAAAATAAATTATCTAATTTTGGTTGGAAGGACTCTCCTAAATAATTATTCACTATCTCTCATCTCCATTTATACCATGTTTAATTTTCGATCCCTATAACATCTTGGATATAAAGGAATTTTTATAGAGTGGGATAGTGTGATAATGTAAGATCAACCTATTCAAATGAGACAAGGTGTGTAAGGAGAGAAAAGAGGGAGGTTTTGGATTGAGGGAATAAAAATTAATGAAAGAATAAAGTTACATTGGAAAATGTACATTGAGGGTGGAAGAATTTGGAGTCTAAATTTATGCTCTAAATACATTGATGGGGAATAGCTATAAAGATTCTTCACTCAATCCACCACCTTGAGACATTTTTCAGTTGGGAACTTTCTTAACAAATGTAGGCATTTTTTTTTTCAAAGAACACCATATAGAAATTTGGGATTGGTGATAAGTTAAGTTTTTAGAAGGACCCACGGATTTTGAATAAGTCCTTTGAGGATATTGATACTTTCAAAACCCTCAAATCTCACTTTTGGGAGGTCATATTGTTCTAGAGTGTAATAATGCATCCAAGAAGGGAAACAAGAAAAGGAATGGTTGAAATTACACCCATATCCCAAATCTAGATTAAAATTATAATCAACTTATGGACATCCTCTAGAAATGGAAAATATCAACTAAAATATGGGAAGGTAGGATAATTTTGAATTATGGGAGAAGTGTTATTTTATGATACCTATGTCACTGTATTCAAGCCAACAAAGGTGAAAAATGAATCCCCAAGTGGCAAGATTTGGCATAGACTTGGCCTACCTAAGGAAAATATTTTCTTATGGACTGGAATCAAGGAAAGGGCACTAACTCAAGATATGTTGGTGAAGATGGGTAGATAAGGCCCCTCATGATGCATCATGTGTAAGAAGGAAGATGAATCTAAAAACCACATATTCTTACATCACACATATGTAGCACAAATATAGAATTGGTTTAAGGAGTGGTGAGAAATATGCTAGCCCCCCCCAAACTATACATTCAATCTACTTAATAGTTGGGATATCAAGATAAAAATTGCTAGTCTTAAATTCATATAGGACATTTCCTGCTTCCCGATTATCTAAAACTTGTGGTGAGAAAGAAATCATTTTTTTTTAAGAGAAGACATTGGCCAAGTGTACTTGAGATAGAATTGAGTCTTCTTTATGAGAACTTGGGGAGAGTTTGGGAAGAGAAGACTGGAATAATTTTGGGGAGGAAATGAAGTGGTTTTAGGTATGTCCCCATTTTTTTATGGCTACATAGATCACAAGTAAAATTCATGTCATATGAATTGTAGCATATCAAATAACACCCACTAGAGCTTGGATGGGTGATATTAAACTTCAATGGAGCTACCAAGAGAAAACTAGGCTAGGTAGAGTGTTATATTTTTAAGAATATTAAGGGAATATCTCTCTTATGGAAGATTTTTATTTATGATAGATTCTAATAATATGGAAAGGCTAGAGCATTACTTTGGGGTGCCTGAAAGGATATGGATCATAAAATTATAAATATTTAAGAGAGGAAACGGCTCTAATATATTGTAATTGAATATATGAAGTTTGGGTATGCAATTCATGGTTACTAGACACCGTCATCTCAAAATCTATATCTTTGTCTAATTTTTTTAAGGAAATATCCTTCTACCACATGAGGGAAAATGGAAAATTAATGGCTAACTAGGAAACTAATCAATGAGTGAATATCAAAACATTTTGGGGTATTCAATATGGAATTTGTAATGATAAATTCCTAGATGAAACACATGATCTACTAGTAAGGGACCTCCAATATTATTTACTCAATGTTGTTCAAATTTGACACTAGCATCATGCATGATAAATGGTTGGAAGAGGATGTGAGGTGAAATTTGTGATGACACTTTTAACAAGTATTTACATAGGGTCTTTACATCATGGTGATTTATCTTCATGTATAATGTTTTCCTTCGTATGAATTAAGAATAATCAAAGGAATGGTGGCCAAAACACATGACAATAGTTGTCATATTACCCTTATTTCTTTAAAAATACAAAATATATATATATTCAATGTATATTTGAGTGTACCAAGTGGTTTTTCTAGATGGCCTCATCCTCAAGTAGAGGTAAGTGAAATAGATGGGGCAAAGATTGTGCAATGTAGATGTTTGGAAAGGTGTATTATGCACCTTGCATAATAATAATGTTAATAATATAAAAATAAGTATTTGATTGTGGTGCACCTTAGAGATGTGGATATCACATGGGTTAGGAATTCTTGAGTAAACTTTATATGTTGTATGAGACATTGAGATAAGTATTTAATAGGGGTGTCACATTGGGAAAATATTTATTATTAGGAATCACTTAGTACTACAGATTTAATTTGGGGTTCATTGTTTAGTGAACTCTTGGTTTTGAGGTACATGATTTATGTAATACTACTTAGTGATTTTGTGCAAACTTCTCTTATAAAAGCAAGCACATGAATATTTTTTGAACATGATATTATTTTGTGTAATTTTTGGCTTGTCAGCTAAGGTTGGATTGGGCATCTCTTGTTAGTTTCATATGTGATTAGAGGAAACATGGATTCGGATGTCTAGATACAAAATTCTCATTTTTTTGTTCATATGGAGTGCATTTGAGTTGCTTGATGCTTCATAGGCATTGTATGGAGGCTTTGTAAATGTATTAAAATCTTGATCTTGAGATAATACATTGAGTTGCATGGGTGCTTTTGGAGGCTAGTTTTTTTTCCCTTGAGAGGTTTTTCCCAAGGTACATTTGGTGTTATATTATGGTATATTTGTTATTCTTTTGTATTTCAAATGTTGAATAATTTTTTGTATTTTTCTCTTCCATGAGAGTTATGTGGAAATGATATATTTTTTTATAATCACTTTTCAATATAAATCGAAAAGAATGGATAAATGTGGAAAGAGAAAATGAATTTTACTCCTTGTGTGGACATTAGATAAGTCATGAATAATCTATTGTTAGATCCCAACCAATATTTGGGGTATTATAATATGTTTGACACTACTTAGATACTCAAATTTGTAACTTTTCTTTCATTTTTTTCAATGCACTTGCATACTTCATTATGATATTACTAGTGTCATTGATCAAGATAAAACTTTATTTAATCAATATATTGATCATTTAAATATCCTAGAGGAAAAATAAGAAGGGTGTAGAAGGTGTTGGAAAAATAGTAAAAGTTGTGAAGGTTAACATCCATTTGTATATTACTGTAGGAGGTTCTACTTGTTATGAGGTAGATGATGAGGACATGGTAGAAGTCTCTTTCCCACCTAAATTAATGATAATTTTGAGGAAGGGTCACGATAATTTTCCCTTTCCTCTTGGCTTAGGGAAACTGTGATAATATCATGTTCTTATTTTTTTGTAGTTATGCCAATCCATCCTTTTGGGTCTATAGTCTAAAGATGAAGAGGTTTTTCATGATGTGGGTAAACCACTCTTGCCATATTTTTTATGGTTTCTCCCTTTTTGTATAGTATTCAATTACATATATAGTCTAAAGTATTATAAATGTATGGTTAAATCTATCACTCTCATATTGGTTCCTTCCGTCTTACTCATTTTTTGGCATATTGTACTATATTCTTCATGAGTTAATGGTGGTTAGTTTTTCTCTTAATATTAGATACTTAGTTGGCAATACTCCTTTTCACTTCTCATGTGATAATGTTGGTATGGCATCGATCCATGCCCTTATTAATGGTAATATTCAATATTTTAGTTTTGTACATGATATAATTAAGATAGATAAATCTTTCATGGATGGATCTTGTGAGCTCAATGCTACTCAAATTTGGACTAAATTAACCTTTTATTGTGGCTCTTAGGTGTCTAACCCAAGTATATAAATACAAAAATTAATTTAACTTAAGAGTTAAAATTTTACTCTTTGAAATTTATTTTAAATAATATTAAAAATTTAATCTATAATTATTTTTTTTAAAATAACTTAATAATTATTTGTAAATTCACTCAATTAGTGTAGGCAATACACACCTAGTACCATTTTTGACCCTCCCAAGCCATCACATACCTTATGATCTCCAAGTGTTATATGTAGTTTCCAAATTACCTTGGTACAACTCATAAGCAATGATTGCATTGAAACCTTCAAAATATTCTACCTTCAATCATCTTATAGATACCAACCCTTCATCAATAAAATTATAGGTGGCCCCACTTTTTATAAGTGCTAAAATCCTCTATCCTAATAACACTCCTCTTAATTTGAACATTTGATAGCTAGGGAATCCTAAGGGAGATACACATGTGCCTTTACTCTTTTCTTCCCTTTCTTCTCCCTTGGATAGTTGGTCTTCTAAATCAAAAAAATCCTCAAGTTAATATAAATTTGAGTCTCTATATGACACCATATAAATGTAGTGCACTTGACCCTTGCCAAGGTATTTATGATCTTGGGTCCATAGTTCTCTACAAGTGAAACAAAGTTTCTTACTTCTAAGTTCATTCTTATTTTATCATTTTCCTTCACAGTGGTAACATGAGAAGTATATATATTCAACATAACATCAACCTTTAAAATTTTGTTACATAAGCACTTTACTATAGTTTTTTGTTTAATCTTGGAAATATCTTTGAAGTACTCTTCTTTATCTTTAAGCTCAAACATTTCAGGAATCATTTGAAATAATACTCAATTTTTTCAACCATTCCCTTGTGTGGTACAACCATGGTACCATTAGTCATATGCAACACCCTTTAAATGTAGAAAGGAAAATTTGATTGCATCCCTTTCCTTCATGGGGATGAGGTTGAGGTAAGTATGTAGTTTTTCTAACAACTATTGTGCTAAATTCCTATCACATTCATAAAAAGTAGTAGATATTTTATTTATTTTGTTCTTCAACTCCCTATTTTCCAATTTTTTAGTGCGCCCTAATCCCTTCTTGTAGAGTGGGCTCTTCTTGGCCATATCAACATTTTTTTCTCAAAAGATAGGGATACCATCATGGCCTTAGATTGATTTATATATTTTCCCATTGATCTATCCACTTCTTCCTAAATAGATTCTTCATAATGGGTGATAGGAACTATTTCAACTTCCTCTTCTTCTTGTAAAAATATTAAACTTAAATATTTTAGGATGGTGTATCATGTTGTTATACTACCCACTATGGGGTTTTCTCTTCCTTACAAATGCTCTATACTCAACTATTCTACTTGTTTCCTTATGAGTTCATTTGATTCTCTTTGGCCTTGGTTGAGATTTTGAAAGGTCTTTTCAAATAATTTATCCTTTTCCTCCTCTAACATCTTCCTTTTTCCTTTTCCTCCTTCAACCATGGCATCTTCTCTTGACTCTAATCATTGGTTCTTGAACCTTCCACTTGTGATTTTCTTTATTATTATTGAAGGTATCTAGCCTCTCTACCATGGGGAAACATAAATTATTAAATACACTATAAGCTAGTAGAATATATTGCTCTAATATGACTATAATAACCTAATGGTTATTTAGTGCCAAAAAATTAGGGTTTAATTAATTATTAACCTTAGTCACTAAGTTACTAAAAATATCCCTTAGAAAAAATTATATTTAACTCTAGAATTTTTTATTACAACCTTTAATAACATTCCAAAAAATGACAAAATCTCAATTCTATCATGAGTTTAAAAAATATGAATCCCATATTTCATTAAGAGAAAAAGAAAACATTACAAAGCTCTCAAATTAATAATGGATTCAATAAGAAGTACTTCAATACACAACATGAATAACAAACAATAATTGTGACAATTAGTACAAATATTGTCATAATAATAAACATTTAAACTACCCTACAATTTTCTTATAGTGCCTTGTAGACAGGTGGATACGATGCAAGTTAAATTTATGAACATGAAGTTCTTTCTCTTGATCTTTGACAAAGTTTTCTTAATGACTCAAGGGTTTTATCCTCAAGCCTATAGACCAAAGGGATTCTATCATCTAGTTCTACTATAGATTTGAAGAGTTTCATCCTTAGGTTTGATATGTTAAACGTCATGTGCTCAAAGTTGTATGTGCTAGGGTTTCAACATAAACAACTATTCTTCCAAGGGACATGACTAGTATTTGATATAACTTAAATATGTGATCAAAATGGAGTTCCCGCTCATATTTATGGCTAATATTTGTGGATATTAATTGTAATTAGGGTTGCAACCATCATAATAAATTAAGCATCACCATTCTCCACTTGTAATGTCACAAGTATAGTTAAATCTACTTAATTAAATATTAACAACATTTTCTTAGGTGAGAAAATCCCCTTCTAAAGGGTTATATACTCAAAATTTTCATTAATGATATTCATTAACATGCAAGGAGATAGGTGGGAAGGTTAGGTAAGACTTTGAGAATGTCAATTTCCATGGGGTGGGGATGTCACCCAACACATGCCACATAATGTGGGTCAAGGAGTTGGGGAAAGACATGTCATCAAAGAAATGACAAAAGCTTTCATAAAGGGAAAAAATAATGAGTTGTGTTTGGTGGGGAGGTATACCCAAATGGAAAAGTTTGAAATCCTAATAGCAAACACACACATGGGGTTAAAACACAAAATCATTTATACTTAGAGAATTTGGAGAGTAAGGGTTAAGATTGATTAGACAAGGCTTATCAAAGGGAAAGGGGAAATTTTTTGGTTCATAACATGAATTTACAAAGGGGACACTACATAGAGGATATGTATGTATTGCCAAATGGGATCTCCAATTCACAACCATGTAAAATGCACACACACAACCAACTCCATTAAACTTCTCCACCATTTTGATAGTGCTTGCCATACTATTTCTTGGACCAAAAACCCAAATAAGTTACAAAATACCACTCATACAAATGATTAATAACTAGTTAGTTCCTTCCAATAGATTCCCACATGCTTTCTAAGCTCAATATATCAATACAAAGAAAAATAAAATAGAGAAAAAAATACAAAATAAAAATAGAGGAATACCAAAACCAAATCATCATGGGTCCATCATATGCAATGACACACAAGTACATGTCACCAACATATAATTCCATGCAAGTGTATACAAATAACATGCAAGTACAAATAACTCACATGCAAACCACATAACCACCTTTACTCTGATACAAAATTTTAAGGAAAGTATCAACAAACCCCTTAGAAAATAATGTAGATTAAACATAATTATTAAGTATTATAAGTACTTACACACTAACTCTTCAAGGATATTATCACATTAATCAAATTTATAAAAAAATAGTAACATTTCAAAATATTAAAAAAAAAAACACATAGAAAAGAGAGTGATAGAAGGAAAATCATCCAAATGAAAAAGAATGATAGATATACATTAGAAAAACCCTTTTTTTAAAAAGGATTTAAAGCACAACACTAATGTATATTATTCAACAATAATAAACTTGTTATAATACAATTTCAAACTCTTACCTCCATGGAGATCAACATCCTCTTCCTTTGGTAGAAATCTTACAACGTGAGCTTGCAAAAACTTCTCTTACATCCCTTATCACATGCTTCCAATATATAGAATCAAGGGGGCCAAAAAACCATCATAAGACATTATCATGGGTCCAAAAATACCATGGTATGAATTATCATGAGCTTCACATGTGTGGAACCATCTCAAAATAGAAATATAACTCATACAAAAGCATCTTTAACCTCCATTATACAAGTTGGAAAATATAACTCCCAAGCACTCCCTTATGAAGCAATAATTACATCCTATCCACTAATAATAGAAAATTCTCTAATAAGTTCACTATGTAATCCCTCATTAATTCTCTTACTCATCATAATATCTCTTGCACCATATCTTTGTCATAGATGCTCTTACACATTTTTCATGACAAGATATTCATTTACAAATTTATTTACACACATAAATGTTAAAGTAAAAATAACTTAAGACATGACACAATGTATAATAATAAAGTGGAAAAAATAATAAATAACTAAATATTTAAAACATTAAGACTTACAAAGTGTATGAGACATGTAATCCAAAAATATCTAGATTGAAAATGATAGATATCTATCTATAATTTTCCTCAAGATCAAAACAATTAACCATTTCTATGAAAGGTAAAAAAAAATTAAGCTTGGATCTTTTTATTTTAACATATCTAATCTTTGGTTGCATAAGGGATCTAGTACAATTTGCACTCTTAATCTCTAATTCACTTGATTTACGTTGTTTTTTTAACTACTATGAATTAGTGATATTTATATACATATCTAGTATAATGTGTGTTGTTTTTCTCTAATTCACTTGATTCAACTCAATTTTCTAGATGTTAAAAATTGGTAATATTTATACACTTAAGGGAGATAACTAAATCATAAGAGTCATATTCTCCTAGCTTGACACCATTGGTAGGTTCAACTTTATGATCAAGGAAAAGATCAAGAGGATATCACTCTTCAAACAATTAGATGCTTTAGATGAATATGCATATTTTTAGTTATTTTATTGCACCAATTGAAGTATTCCCAACGTATTTTTATCTTAAATGTGAATGTTTACTTGATTTACAAATAAATTTAGTCAAACATGTATTTAAATATAGAAACAAGTCAAACAAATGTGTGTTTAGTTGGCTCACAATCGATAGTGAAATAGGCAAGACTCAACCAATTTTGAATTTGAATTTTGGAATTTCAAGGGTCAGATATGTGGGCGCAAGATTGATCCTACACCTAGAGCTTAAGTTTGATAGTCAACCTTACTTGCCAAACAATTTTTTTGTGACAATTATCTATTTGAAATTACCTTTCAAGCAAATATTATGTAGAATTATATTTAAATAAATATTTGATTGATGATCTAATAAATATCATAGGTCAAATACTCACTCATAGATTAGTGTAAGGAAAGCTTAAGTGTGGAACAAACTCTCCTAACACCAAAACCTCAGGGAAGAATGCAGATATGACTTTAAATTTTGCAATTACAGTTCAATAAGATACACTTGAAAAGAATTAATAGAAAAGAGAAATGGACACATACACAATTGGACACCAAATTTACGTGGGAAAACACTTACGGGAGAAAAACCCACCACACCAAGAAAATCCTCTTTGTATTACAGTAAAGAAAATTACATACAGAGATCAGACTTAACTTTTTGATGTCAATTTAAAGCAGCAACATTCACTGATCAATCTTGTACAGAACATTAATCTCACAATGCTCTCAGACGCATACAATGAACCCACTCAGATCAATCTATGTTCAGTATTGAATAGAAATCTCCATTACCCGAACCAATCATTGTCATTTGTTATAGAGTATACCGCATTTTGTTCATGGTTTGTTGATCTTCCACATAGGAACGGTCACAAAAGTTCAACTACCAACGGTTCTCCTTCCGCTTCGCTCATTGGTTCAAAACAGACCACATCGTACAATCGTTCAGTCAAAATGTTCAACTGAATCGCATGTCGGTGAGACACTAGACCATGTCTCCCTGATGCCAAAATGCCCGAACACATAGCTATCGGCAAGACCAAAGGTATTGGCAACACCCTAAGAAGTCAGACCGATAATAAAACAAGTCTCCTCAATATCACAAGAAAACCAACTGTCCATCGGCAAGAGATCATACCGAATGCAAAACCATCGGCCAGACCAACTCTATCAGAAAGACGCAACATTCACTGATCAATCTTGTACAGAACATTAATCTCACAATGCTCTCAGACGCATACAATGAACCCACTCAGATCAATCTATGTTCAGTATTGAACAGAAATCTCCATTACCCGAACCAATCATTGTCATTTGTTACATAGTATCTCATTTTGTTCGTGGTTTGTTGATCTTCCACATAGGAACGGTCACAAAAGTTCAACTACCAACGGTTCTCCTTTCGCTTCGCTCGTTGGTTCAAAACAGACCACGTCGGACAATCGTTAGGTCAAAATTTTCAACTGAATCGCATGTCGATGAGACACTAGACCGTGTCTCCCTGATGCCAAAATGCCCGAACACATAGCTATCGGCAAGACCAAAGGTATCAGAAACACCCTAAGAATTCAAACCAATAACAAAACAAGTCTCCTCAATATCACAAGAAAACCAATTGTCCATCGACAAGAGATCATACCAAATGCAAAACCATCGGCCAGACCAACTCTATTGGCAAGACATCTCACTGATACCCATTACAGAACTATCAGCAAGACCATTACTGTCACTAGGAATTCATACCAATGTCCATCACAAGTAGCTCTATCAGCGAGACCATCGCTATCGGCGAGAGCTCATACCGAACATAAATTATCGATGAGAGAAATGTTATCGCCAAGATTTCATACCGAATGCACCAGCCTATCAGCGAGAGAAACATCCATTGGCATGTCGCTCAAAATGTTAACTTCATAACCACCGCATACAAGTTATGAATTTACCAATCCCCATGACAAGTTGATACCATCATCGCCCAGTCGGAGAAAACACAATCTTCGTAACTCCCACTACTGGTTAGAAAGTTCCCAAATGTCGCAAAAACGAAGGAAGTCGGTTAGTCAAGAAATTATGAAACTTTCAAACTCCGCGACAAGGTTCTTAAGTTATAGAAATCACCAATGCCACGAGAACGAAGGAAGTTGGTCAGTCGGGAAATTACAAAACTTCCAAACTCTGCGACAAGGTTACAAACTTAGGAACTCCAGCAGTCGGCCGACAATGAAGACTTGAACAGAGATACAAGCCAGCAAGTTGAGGCAGAATTTCCAACAATCTCCCACTTGACGAAGACTTACTAGCTTCCTTCAAACTCGAATTTAATGAAGGTCATGGGCTCCAAGGCCCATCGAACTGGCACACCACCTGTACTTGTCTGTGCTCACTGGTTTCGTCAATGCATCTACAACATTTTCTAGAGTATCCACTTTTTCTAAAGAGACATTTCCATCCTCCACCGTATCTCGAACAAAATGATACTACACATCAATATGTTTCGTCCTAGCATGGAAAGTAGGATTTTTTTCCAAACAAATAGCACTCTAACTGTCATAGTAAATTGTAATTTTCCCTGCATCAAACCCAATGTTAGAACACAAACGTTTTAACCATATTACTTCTTTACAGGCATGTGTTGTTGTCATGTATTCTACCTCTGTAGTGGACAAAGCGACTACATCCTGCCGCTTACTCATCCAACTAACTGCACCACCATTCATCATGAAAATATATCCACTGGTGGATCTTCTATTGTCAATGTCCCCTACCCAATCAGAATCCACATAGCCTCAAATTTTGAGAGTCCTCTGTGATTCAACCAAATTTCCATGTTAACACAAAGCATATTCTAAAGTGCCCTTCAAATATCTAAACACTCTTTTCACAGCATCCCAATGTGTCCTAGGATTTTCCATAAAATGACTAAGTACTCCCACTACTTGGGCAATGTCTGGCCTTGTATAGACCATCGCATACATTAAACTGCCAAATGCACTAGCATAAGGCATTTTGGTCATGTCCTCTCTCAGTAGGAGATTTTGGACAGTCTTCAACAGATAGCTTTGTTCCCTACAAAACTAGAACAACTAGCTGCTTGCAATCAGTCATACAAAATCTCTCTAGAACAGTATTAATATACTTACTCTAGCTGAGCCAAAGTTTTCTACTCCTATCCCTAGTTATTTCCATTCCCAGAATATACCTGGCTATACCAAGATCTTTCATTTCAAACTTTGTAGACAGCTGAGATTTTAGATCAGAAATCATTAACTTACTATTGCCTATGAACAGCATATCATCAACATAGAGAGCAATAATAAGAACACAATCATTTTCAGCTTTGTAGTACACACAATGATCAGTTTTTGATCTTACAAATCCCAATGACAAAACAAAAGTGTCAAACTTCTAGTACCACATTCTAGGAGATTGTTTTAATCCATACAGAGATTTTTTCAACTTGCAAACCAAATTTTCTTTACCTTTTTCCACAAAGTGCTCAGGCTGGGACATATAAATCTCTTCTTCAAGGTCACCATGAAGAAATGTTGTCTTCACATCCATCTATTCAACCTCTAAGTCATACGTTGTTGCAAGTGACAAAAGAAATCTGATAGACGTCAGCTTAGCTACAAGAGAAAAAAATTCTCCATAATCAATTCCCTCTACCTAGGAATACCCCTTTGCAACCAACCTCACCTTATACTTCTCCACACTGCCATCCAGACCTATTTAATCCATTTGCATCCAACAGCTTTTCTGCCTTCAGGCAAGGGCACCAAACTCCAAGTATCATTCTTTTCTAATGATGCTATTTCTTCATTCATGGCTTCCAACCAAGAGTTTGAATCAGGCATTCTAATTGCCTCTTTCACAGTCCTAGGCTCATCAGTGCTAGAAATTAAATCATAGGCACAAGTAGAATCTAACATAGAAAACCCATACCTATCAGGTTGCTTTCTTTCACGTATTGACCTCTTCACAGGTTGAGGCTGAGTTTGTTCTTCTTCTTCAGAACTCTTAGAACTACTTGAGCTCTCCTCAGTTTCAGGTACATTTTGAATTTTCAATTCCTCTTTATCTGGTGTCGAAGGAATTTCAACTACATCCTTTTTATCTTCTGATTTTCTCTCTGACTACAATCCAAAGTAGAAGGCTTCAGCTCACGAAAAATAACACTTCTGCTATATAGAACCTTCTTTGTATCAAATTCCAAAGCTTGTATGCTTTTATGCCAGCACTATAACCAATAAAAATACATTTAACAGCCTTGTTTTCCAATTTAGACCTTTTTTCATTCGGCACATATGCATATGCCTCAGCCAAAGACACGAATGTGTCTCAGAGAGGGCTTCTTTCCAAACCATACTTTTTCAAAGGTGTTTTCTCAACAAGAGCGAAATTAGGAGAACAGTTTATTAAGTAACATGTTGCAACTACCTCAACCCAGAACTTCTCCTCCAAGCCAGCACTGCTTAGCATACTTCGTGCTCTTTCCATTACTGTCATGTTGGACCTTTCAGTAACTTCATTTTACTGCGGAGTGTAGGGTGTAGTTTTATGTCTTTTAATCCCATGATCTTTATAGTACCTTTCGAACTCATCAGAACAAAACTCACCACCATTGTCAGTCCTTAAACATTTTATTTTTCTTCCAGTCTGATTTTTCACAAGGTTTTTGAATTCCTTAAAATGACTTAACACTTCTAATTTACTTCTTCTTTTTTAAAAACAAATGCCCTTCTTGAATAATCATCAATGAACGATACATAATATCTTGATTTAGACAAAGAAGGAACATTTACTAGACCAAAAACATCAGAATGTATATAATCAAGTAAACTAGAAGATTTGTGAGGACTAGAGTAGAATGAAACACAGTGTTGTTTACCATATATACAATGTTCACAAAACTCGAATTCGAGGTTACAATCATCAAGCCCTTCAACCAGGTTTTTATTTTTCAAGGTTTTTAAACCTTTTTCTCCAATGTGGCCTAGCCTATGATGCCATAGCATAGTCTTTTCTACTGGAAGTTTAACTTCTATAGAGTTTGCACTATCAGGAACTTTTTCCTCCTTTTCTCCATGAGTAGCTTTTTGTGACTTTGCAGAGACACTATTGCATTGCACAACAAATGCATCCAGCTTATACAAGGTACCAATACGAGCACCCCTAGCTAGCACCATTGAGCCTCTAGTCATTTTGCAGCCATTTCTAGATAACGTGACTTGCACTCCAACATCGTTCAGCTTACTAACAAATAGTAAATTTTGAGCCAGACCTGGTATATGCATTACATCATTGATTCCCTTCACTCTTCTATTAGGGAATTGAATTCTGACTCTTCCACATCCAACTATTCCAGAGATGAATTGCTTTCCAAATACACCCTTCCACCATCGTATTTTTCATACTTAGTGAACCAATCTCTATGAGATGTCATGTGGAAAGATGCTCCAGAATCAATCAGCCAGACATCATCTGATGCTTGTGTAGCCAAGGCTGCAATGAAAGCGTCTGCATCACTCTGAGAAGAATCATTGTCATAATTCTTCTTCTTCTTCTTTTCCTCTTTCCAATCCTTTCGGACATGACCAGGTTGCCCACAATTCCAGCACTTCACCTTGGACTTCTTGCCAAGAGACTTTGATCTCCCTTCTGATTTTGATTTGGACTTCTTGTCCTTCTTCTTTCCTTTTTCTTTCGATCTGCCTCTAACAGCAAGAGCCTCCTTCACCATCTCAGAAGATTTTCTTCTCATCTCTTCTGATAAAAAAGAAGCAACAACATCTTCCATCTTAAAAGTGGATGTTGTACTCCTAATAGCCATCACCAAGTGATCCCAAGAATCTGGCAAAGAACATAACAATAACATACATCGATCTTCTTCATCAATCTTCACACCCACAGATGCTAACTGAGCAATCATCATGTTGAAAGCATTCAAATGATCAGCAATAGATGCTCCTTCTTGCATTTTCAAAGAGTACAACTTCTTTCTCAAGAACAACTTATTCACCAAGGACTTTCCCTGATAAATAGCTCCCAGTCTTTTCCACAAAGAAGATGCAATCTTTTCTTCACAAACATTTAGAAGAAAAAAGTCTGCTAAACAGAGCCTTATCAGCCCCTTTCATTTTTGATTTGTGAGGTCCCAATCCTCTTGCTTCATGCATGTAGGTTTCATTCCAGACACAGCAAGCCAAAGATCACGATCAACCAACAGATCTTCCATTTTGAGTTTCCACAACTCAAAATTACTGCCATTGATTTTCTCAATTTCAATCTTTCCTGACGTGCTTGCCATCTTAATCTATAATTTGAATTACCAGACTTCTACAAGACTCCCACTAAATAGAATTGACACAAAAAAACCCAACGTACCCACAAGGATAACACAATTGGCCAGGCTCTGATACTACTTGTAAGGAAAGCTTAGGTGCGGAACAAACTCTCCTAACGCCAAAACCTCAGGGAAGAATGCAGATATGACTTTAAATTTTGCAATTACAGTTCAATAAGATACACTTGAAAAGAATTAACAGAAAAAATAAATGGACACATACACAATTGGACACCATATTTACATGGGAAAACCCTTACGGGAGAAAAACCCACCACACCAAGAAGATCCTCTTTCTATTACAATAAAGAAAATTACATACAAAGATCAGACTTAACTTTCTGATGTCAATTTACAGCAGCAACATTCACTGATCAATCTTGTACAAAACATTAATCTCACAATGCTCTCAGACGCATACAATGAACCCACTTAGATCAATCTGTGTTCAATATTGAACAGAAATCTCCATTACCTGAACCGATCATTGTCATCCGTTACAGAGTATATCTCATTTTTTTCATGGTCTGTTGATCTTCCACACAAGAACGGTCACAACAGTTCAACTACCAACGGTTCTCCTTTCGCTTCGCTCATTGGTTCAAAACAGACCACGTCGGACAATCGTTAGGTCAAAATTTTCAACTGAATCGCATGTCGATGAGACACTAGACCGTGTCTCCCTGATGCCAAAATGCCCGAACACATAGCTATCGGCAAGACCAAAGGTATCAGAAACACCCTAAGAATTCAAACCAATAACAAAACAAGTCTCCTCAATATCACAAGAAAACCAATTGTCCATCGACAAGAGATCATACCAAATGCAAAACCATCGGCCAGACCAACTCTATTGGCAAGACATCTCACTGATACCCATTACAGAACTATCGGCAAGACCATTACTGTCACTAGGAATTCATACCAATGTCCATCACAAGTAGCTCTATCAGCAAGACCATCGCTATCGGCGAGAGCTCATACCGAACACAAATTGTCGATGAGAGAAATGTTATCGCCAAGATTTCATACCGAATGCACCAGCCTATCAGCGAGAGAAACATCCATCGGCATGTCGCTCAAAATGTTAACTTCATAACCACTGCATACAAGTTATGAATTTATCGATCCCTGTGACAAGTCGATACCATCATCGCCAAGTCGGATAAAACACAAACTTTGTAACTCCCATTGTTGGTTAGAAAGTTCCCAAATGTCGAGACAACAAAGGAAGTCAGTTAGTCAGGAAATTATGAAACTTTCAAACTCCGCAACAAGGTTCTTAAGTTACAGAAATCATCGATGTCTCATCAACGAAGGAAGTCGGTCAGTCAGGAAATTACGAAACTTCCAAACTTCGCGACAAGGTTACAAACTTAGGAACTCCAGCGATCGGCCGACAATGAAGACTTGAACAAAGATACAAGCCAGCAAGTTGAGGCACAATTTCCAATAATTAGATATTTATTTAATTATAATTTTGCATATTATTTGACGATTTGTCTAAAATTTGTTCCTTTCATTTGATATAGTCTTCTCAAAATTTTGATTATATTTTATTGCAAAATTCTCTAAATATAGACATATGACCATCAAATATAGGCCTTTCCTATAGTTACATGATTGGCATCAGGAAAAAAGGTGCTAGAATCAAGGTGAAAATGAAATATTTAGGAATGAGTGTATGGGTAAGCATAAAAAAGTGAATAATCAAGTAAATTGTATGAGAATACGTGTTATTAGTTATGTAGGGATAAATATATGGGAATGTGTGTGATTGAGGATCAATAACCAGAGGGGATGCGAGTTGGATTTTGCACAATATTATATCATTCGTTATATATAATTAAATCAAGCTATTATCTCAAAATAGGAACAAAATTAAATAGAAATTAGCATGGGTATGCAAATTTTACCATTAAATATGGCATACACATATATGTACAAGATTATATAAAATTTACCATTACATATTTTTTATATAAAATTATACAATTTATCAATATATAATTACATTAAAAACAACTCTCTCAAAACAAGAGTTGCATTGCATTTTGTTCTTGTCATTGATTAGTTTGTGTATTTAGTGGAGATAAATATTGAAATAGTAATTATTTTTGTTGATTAGGACAATAGAGTTGATAGAATACATCCAATCATTAACTTAAATAGCTCCAAATTAAAGTCATGACATCATAATTTTTGGATTAACAATGTACTTGACCACATAATATTTGGTTCATAGTAGTGATTTGATAGTTGAAATTGTAGTTGAAGTGAAGGTTAATGGCTATTAGATTGCATAAATAGTGGACCATTGCAGTAATTAATATTATTTGATTAAATCATCATAATTCATAATTTTCCTCTAACTCACCTTAATTTAAATAATTTTGAATTATTTAATTAATTTAAAATTTCTTTCCTTCCACAATAATTAAATGATTTCAATTATTTAATTAAAAATCATAATTTCCTCTCACCTCACATTTAGATAATTTCTTAATTATTTAACTAACTAATTTTCCTCCAACTTGCATATGACATATTCCATTTTCAAAAAGGGAATATTCTCTTTTCAAAATATCTTCCCTCTATAAAATATCCCAAAATAATTCCCTTGAAATGAGGAGATAGTTTGAATTAATTTAAGCTCTCATCAATCCTTTACCATTGATTTCTTGATCTAATCTCATCCATCAATCTTCATCCTCAGATCTATGTCATTAATCAAACCTTCATAATTTATAAAATAAGCCTTTCATCCATTAAAAATCATTCACATTCTTCATGAGCTTGAGAATTCAACATTTCATCATTTTGAGCATTTGAGCACTTTTGTGAATCAAGATCTTCATCAACAAAGATTTTGCAACATGGGTTATGCACGATTGAGTAATCCACATATTGAATTCTCATAATTCAACAATGAAGTACAAGGTTTGCATGTTTCTTTTGAGTGATTTGATATTTATAGAATTATGTTCTTGATTTATGTTTTATTCATTTGATTCATTACATTCAAACTTTATTAGTTAATGGGTTTAATTGATCTCTTAATTCTAGGTGTTTAATGGTTTCTAACCTTGATTGCTATAATTTGTAGATGTTTAATCATTTCCCATTATTGTTATATATTTTGCAAAGCTCGGTGGGACCCACGTTCTAGATTTAATGACAATTGTAGTTTTTTTTTTTGATAAGGTAAGCAAGTTTTTGAAAGGACCAAGACCCTTTTACAGAGCTAAGAAAAGGACACTTCCAAACAGCAAAGTCTCAAACTTTTCCAACATAACAAAAACCAGCACCAAGTGTGGCAGGACACTTAGAACCAACAGTAGTCCCAAGAAAAAGACAGACTAACAACCCAAACCTAGCACCAAAACCAAGAGCAACCGAACACTTAGGGAAAACAATAGTCATAAGCAACCCACAACATAGCAAGCCCTAAGGTCTTTCCAGAAAACAACCAACCCACTAACCACCTATAGGAGTTGGACTGCAGCAGAATTACCACTCAAAACTAAGCCTACCAAATTCCCACCAAAAGAGGGGTAAGAATCTCCCATAGCTGCAGAGAAACAATCTTCAAAATGCCCCAACCAACCAGGCACAACCCCAATAGGAGAGGGAATCACCATTATAGGAGCAAACACTACAACAATCAAACCATAGCAGACCAACCTCTCATCAGTCTCCTAGCCACAAAAAGAAGGCAAAACAGAGATAGAGAACAAAGCTGAAACATGAGAAACATCAATCAACTTGCAACACCAACCCACCTAGTAAACCAACCCAAACTCTGCCTCAAGAGGAGAGAGCTCCCCTCTATAGGAGTAGAAAAAATGAAAACCATTGAAACTAGAGCCACCACTTACCCACACATACAGGCTCCACCTCAATAGGAACTCATAAGAGGGGAAATATCTCTCCGCCATCTCAACAGCAACCAAATCCACCTCAAAATGAGAGGGCTCCCCCTCAATAGAAGCAGACTCCACCTCAAAAGAAGCCAAATGTAGAACATGGAAAAGACCAATGAAAGTAGAAAGGAAGGGCAACACATCCATTGGCATAACAGGAATCAAAAACATGATACAAGTAGGAAAAATCAACCCATCCAATAGCTTAAGGAAACCACCCATCTAAGCCAACCAGACAAGGCCCAAGGAAAACACCATAGAGGAACCAATAGGCTTCAACCAAAGCACAAGCTTAGGAGAACACAAGTCCCCACTAGACCCCACGAAAGGCGAAGAACCAGAGGTCAACAATGGGACCCCAAAAGCTCCCACACACCAAGTAGAGCACACCAACAGAAGCACCTTGCCCCAACCACACCCCACTATAGGAAAAGGGCCAAAAAATTGTCCCCCGCCACCGGCAAGGGACCCGCACAAAAGAGGATACAAGAGGTCAAGAACACCACCTTCACCTCTGTCGAGCACAACAACACAAATGTTGCACGAAAGGACCCAGACCAAGTGACCAATCCAACAACACTAGAGTGTGTCAAAGTGGAACCAAGCAAGCCCTGAACCATGGCACACTGCCAACAGTCGTGAAACTCCAGCCAAAGGAAGGCATGGACATCACCATAAACCAGCCTCCAACGAAAGAGACAAAGCCAAAGCAGCACCTCCTTCACCACAAATGCCTTGTCAGATCATTAGCAAGGAGGGAGAAGCACATAACATAAGAGGAAACAAGCAGCTCCCCTAGACCAATAGAAAATGAGGATGAGAATATCATCCACCATCTCCACACCCAACACCATATTTCGAGCACAAAAGGCTAGAGGTCCAAAGTGAAGAAAGGGGAAATACTTCAGCAACAAAGTAGTGAACACCATGACATATGGAGGAACACTATCCTCATCAGAAACAAAGGAAACAGGTCTCTGCAAAATTACAGACCTAGCAGGAAACCGAGCCACAAACAGCTCCAAACAAAGCACTCCCCAAAACATGAAACCCAACCACCACTGCACCAACCGCACCAGAGGGGGAGATCCAACCGCATTAGATTCAACATCGCACAAAAGAAAAATTTGTAGAAACAACAAGCATAGGAGATCCATCCATAGCCAAAACAACACCACTAGGCACACTACCACCCTGCATAGCAATCTTCAACCAAATAGAAAGGGAACCGCCATCCCCATCCTCATCCTCGCCATCACTCTCTCTTTCATCATCTGTAGAAAAATTCAAACCATTGCTCTTCCTGCCCATCGACACCAACATGTTTATACAATGATGTATTTGCAGTAAATTGGTGCTTTTGATGTTCGTAGAGTGGAACTTTTGACAAAAAATGACTTGATAATTATAGCAACGCTTTCGAGGAATTTTGACACTTCTGATAAACTGACCCTTCTTTGTTTTTTGTGATTTCAGGTTACAACAATGCTTCTAATAGTTACAACGATGCTTATGATGTGACTCGAAGCATTTTTCATGACTCAATGCTTTTGAACAATTACAACGACACTTATAAGGTATATTGATGCTTTTGATTCCATTTACAATGGCACTTTTGACTGAGTACATCTAATTCATCTTTTTGAAATTTTCTTTTACCCTAACCCTAATGTGTGCTTGATCTTTTGAGATTAACATATTTGTGCAGTCTTGGTATACATTGGGAGAAGACAAGAAATATTGAAACTACAAACAAATCTTCTTGAAGGGTTTCTTTATGCTTTCAATTTCTTTAAAATGAACCACAAATTTGAATTTGGGTTTTAATTAAAAAACTTATTTGTCATGTTTGGTAAGTCCTTGGGTACATATGCTCTCTCCTCACACCTAGTGAAAACTTGGACATCACAAATACCTTAGGATTTACATTTTATTTTCTTACCCGAGGATTTGATTATCTATGTATGCTCTTCCCTCGTGACTACTAAGAATGATCTTGGGAATCAAAAACAATGTATCATATATCTGTTTATTCTAGTAGGAGGCTTGCTTGGGGATTTCATTGCCTCAAGGATGACCTAAACCACATTTACCACTGGGGTATATAAATGGGGGAGAATGAAATTTATACCCCAAGGTGTGACCAATTTCTTTTAAGCCAAGCCTCGCAATCCTTGGTCCGTTGAGACATGTATAGGTAAGGAGGAGAGGGGAGACCCCCCTCAACTCGAGCATCCTTGGATGGGTCCACTATTCATGGAAACACTACAAATGTTGTTTTTTAGAAGCCTTTAAGACCATCGATCGTTGGCTTAGTAGGGTTTAGGGTACATTATCATGCCTGAAGTTGCTCACCACGTACTCTTCTCTTATTGAGGTGACATAATTCCTTATTGGACCTTGTCCTTCTAAGGAAAGGGGTGGTAAGGTGATACATCAATTTATAATAACCTAGTTAGGTCTATTTATTTTAAGGTATTACACTTTGGCAGGTGGGCCTCTACTAAGTCAATACACCTATATTACTAGCTAGGTTGTGCTTTTTGAAGTATTTTCTTGTCAAGACCCATGATACCAAATAGTTTGCTCTTATTGAAGAAGGCTCATGAAATTATCCTTATTACCTTGGAGTCAATCTTATATTCTATTCTCTTTTGTTTGTTATCTATTTCTAGATCAAAAAAATCAAAATCAATCCTCTAAACAATTAGATAAATGCAAAACCCTAGATAGAGTTTAGATTTACTTACAAAACCTTGTCCTTATGTCATAGTGACACTTTTGATTCGTCACTATGATGCTTTGGCAATTCCGTCACTTTTGATTGTAACTTGACACTTTTAAAAAATAATTTTGACGCATCTAATTTTCATCTTAACACTTTTGTGCAACTCAATGCTTTTGATCCACAAACTTGCTCTTTGTTAGTCCTAAAACCCTGAATTTACATAGTGATGCTTTTGTTTTAAAAGCTCACTTTTGAATGACACATAGTAGTTCTTTTTCAAAATCCTAACACCTTTGCCATAGATAATCACTTTTGATATGGGTAGTACCACACTTTTGATAAGTTAAAGTGACACTTTTGAAAGCGACATGTTTGACTGTCAAAATAATTTTTCTAGAATCCCAAAAAAATTCCAAATTTCAAAATTCAACAATCAATCATTATAGGACCCAAGACTTGAGTTAAATAGACCTGTAATCATAATCAATCATCCAAAACAACAAATCAAACATCCCCATACATATCATATGATTTTTTCATCTTGGGCTCCTAGAATCACATCCTTTTAGTTTTGGACCAAACAACAACCTTATCAACAATAACAAACAACTCATCCACCAGCAACCAACATTAGACATAAGTATTTTTTAGATCTCTTATCCTATCTTCTAGTTTAGCCTTTTGCTTGGAAAATAGTCATTTTCAAGTGAATTGTTAAATTAGCATCAATATTTGTGAGCAAGCTTGCTTAGTAGTCATCGTCTACTCCTAAGTAAACTCATTATCATCTTCCTTTTCTTGGACTTACTAGTCTAGGATGAGCAATGATCATCATCAACACCAATCAAAATAAGATCTATTAAAACTTTATCTTTTAGAGGTTTCATATCCTACACCCATCCAACAAACATCAACATCAAATGCTGGTCCAAAAACTACTTAGTGTGTCTTTTTCCAAGTCCATCTTGAAACAAAACATTTGTCCACAACACATCGTCCAAACTCATGTCTTACAAGGTCATCAAAAATTTTATTCCTATAACAAGATCTCAACACAAACGAATCATTAAATACAACCCAAGTAGTTCAAGTGCTATGAAACCTATAAGTACTTCCGAGATAACCCTTGGAATGTCTAGCAACGGGTTTAACCCTCAAGAATATCAAACCCCTCAAAAAAAATAACAAGAACCAACAGTCATTATAGAAGACATCACAAATGAACAAGAGGGATTTATAGAATTCAATAATGGACAACTCCTAGAGATGCAACAAGATCCATCTATGAATAGAGCACTTGATTCCTTATTAGCTACAAATCTTAACTTTTATTTGCTCAAACTTGCACAAGGTGATGCCAAATTACCCTCAAACTATGACGTTACCACACTTAGGGAGCAAGCCCTTATAAATTCCATAATATCTAGTGTACCTATGCATGAGAACGCACCTATAGTGCATACTATCATTGAACAAATACCACCATCTCCCATACAAAATACACCAAGTCAACTTACTATCACACCCTTTGACATAAATTTGTTACCATTTTTGAGATAATGTGTCAATCTGCTATACCATAATCAACTCATAGGCAATCAAATAAAATCAACTCCACCAAACATGAACATCCAGTTATTTGTAACACACGTATCCATAACAATCCCAAACATAAAACCCCCCCCCAAATACCAACATGATGAACTATACAAACAATTCGTTCACAAAACCAACTCCTCCACCTCGTGTATAGTCTAACATCCCAAACGCTATCCAAACATTGAACATAACAAACCCCACTAACAACCTCGATATCTCAAACTACCTTCCCAACCCACAAAATTCCTTTCTCACTACCACAAGACAAGATCCCACATTGGATGTAGCAAAAAATTATAACATCTCACATCTCTCACAACAACAAAACCCTCAAAAAAAATACATCCCCCAACAACAACAAACCCCTCAACAATATTTATTTCAACAACAAACACCTCAACAACACGTCTTTCAATAAAAACCTCAACAACACATCGTTCAACAACAAAACCCCGTAACAACACATATTTCAACAACAAACCCCTCAACAACATGTATTTCAACAAAAAAACCCCTCAACAACACTTATTTCAACAAAAAACACCTCAATAACACATCTTTCAACAACAAACCCCTCAACAAAACGTCTTTCAACAAAAAACCCCTCAACAAAAAGAATCCATCCAACATCAACAACAAATTTTCCAACAACAATACATCCACCATTGACAACAATACATCCCCCCATCCTCAACAACAACAACAACAAAATTAGCAACAATAAACTCCACAAAATCAATACAACCTGCAACAAAACCCATCATACAACATATATGACAACCTTCACAATATCCCATCAAATCAAAACCCATTATATAACTCATCATCCATACCCCAACACAACACATACCTCCCACTTAACTAAACACCAAACAACCCTCCTAATGACTTGGCTTCAAAAATTCAAAACCTAAATAGAAAAATCAATGACATGCAATTGGGACACATAAAGAAATCATATGCCCTTGAAGACCTATGTCCTTATCCATTCGACGGGAACATAACATTGACACCTTTTCCTCACTATTTTGAGATGTTCAGGTTCGATAAATACAAAGGACACAACAATCCATGTGAAAATATAAAGGAATTCTTTGTAGCTTGCTTAGAGGTTTCATATAACAATACATATCTAATGCACCTCTTTCCATAAAGCTTAGGTAGACAAGTGATTGAATGGTTCTCTCACTTACCTCTAGGTATCAAGACATTCCAAGAACTTATTGACAAATTTGTACCTCTCTTCTCCTACAATATAGAACATGAGATTACTATAGCCAACTTATATATCACAAAACAAAACCAAGGAGAAACACTCACATCCTTTTTACAAAGATGGAGACATAAGCTCTAGTAAATGTAAATGGCCCATTCTGGAAAAATAACTTGTGGACACTTTTGTTCAAAATCTCAACACAGAAATCAGTTTTCACCAATGCATACAATGTGCCAATACATTTGAAGAACTCATAGAAGAGGGTCTAACAATCGAAGGGCTCATCAAAATCTACAAAGACAAGGGCCAACCTTCAAGCTATAATGAAAAACAACACCTATGGGCTAAAAAAAGAAGGTTACAAATGATATCGACATGAAATTTATCCAAAACCCACAACCCCAACCAAATATACAACGAAATGTTCAAAATGAAAATTATCCTCCAAGAGGAAAACCACCAAGAACAAATAATACAATACAACACAAATACACTCCCTTAGGGTAACCCATTGAAATGGTCTTAAACAAATTGTTTCAATCAAACCTCATCAAGCTTCTTGAGCCTCGACAATATGATGAACCACAATTCCAACCATTATGGTATAATGACAATGATTATTGTGAATACCATATAACAAAGGGACATAAGGCATCTAACTGAAATGTGGAACTTAAAAATCTAATTCAAGATCTCATTGACCAAGGAGAAGTGAGCATTGACCAACTCCCTAGAACATCTAGAAATAATGATCTAGGGATGCATAAGGATATGATCCGTAATCATGGTAAGGGAAATGAACTGATAAGACAAGAGAATATAACAAAGTGGGTCATTCCTATGATAATTTCATAGGACACATTGAAAATTCAAACAACCAAAAAAATTTCATCACCATCCATGGTAGAAATCCTGAGTGTGGAGTCACCACATGACGAGGGAAGGTTACTATTCAAGGAACTCCCCCAGCATCCAAAGGTGTAACTAAAGTGCACCCAACCAATTATAATCTAATTGATCACCTCAAAACGACTCCCACACAAATTTCCATCTTAGATTTGTTGATAATTTCCCCAACACACAAGGAAGTCCTAGATAAGGCTCTCCTACAATATTTCGTCCCCATTGATATAGATATAGAATAATTACAAGCCATGATAGGGAACAATTCCATCCACTCACCACTTGGTATTTACAAAAAAAATATTCCTACTCATACCTATCACAATAACACTCTCCATCTTTAAGTTTTTGTTCATAAGCACAAAATAAAGATATTTTTGATAGATGGTGTTGTTGGCTTAAATATTTGCACCTTTCAACTTGTTTGACAATAGGGATACATTGAAGAGTTTATCAAGAGACAAAAGGGAATCACTATCAGATCCTATGATGATAATAAAAGAGAATCATAGGGAACTATAAGGTTACCTATTCAAGTTGGTCCAGTGATCTTTGAAACCACATGTCAAGTATTGGACCTTGATCTACCCTATAACATTCTCCTAAGATTCCCATGGAACATGCCATGCAGGATGTCCCATCCACTTATCGTCAATGCATAAAATTTCCATATTACAAGACTGAAGTTACCATTTATAGTGATCCTGGACCCTTCCATTATTGCAAGAACTTAGAAGAGAAATACCATAAGTTACTCCAAGTTCCCAACAATGATGTAGCTTCACATTTCGTGTCCTATATTGAACCATCTACACTAGCCTCAGCATTTACATCTCATCAACCAATACCAAAAATCAAGGTCCAAGTGCGAGACAATGGTTGTAGTGACTACAATCTCAAAGGATCCTTCTATGTAGGATAACTTTCATCTTCTCCAAAGATGTATGGGAAACTACGACATATTAAAAAACCTCTACCACTATCAAGTTTGAGCCCACAGTCTTTTCCAAGTGGGGTGAACTCAATAAAGAGGTTGTAGACGAAGAAGACTTCTCTATATGGTTGTATCAAGAAGAACAAGAAGAAGCTCTTCTTCCTATTGATCAAAATAGTAAAGGCTTCCAAATGATAAAGAGCATGGGATTTATAGGCTATGGTAGTCTTTGTCTACATCAACAAGGTATAAGAGAACCTATTCTTTTATAAAAATGACAAAAAATTATCAAGGTCTTGGGTATGGATCACTAGACAATGTAAGGTCCCTAATGTGAAAGGTATTTTTAATGAGGAAGTTGTGATTTATCCTATGGTTAATCCACCTAACGATGATGCCATTGAGGACTCTCCTATGTGTATTACCAATCTATTCAAAAGCATGTCCATATATACCATCACAACCCTATCATTCATCTCCCCTACTCAAGATAATGGCCTCCAACTCGTTTACCCTCAACTTATCAATTGGGACCAATAATAAGCATTGATTCTAGACATATTTGAAAATGATGAAGCTATTGTTGAGTTCATGGGACTAAGAGATGACATACCTTTAGGAGATCATAAAGTAGGTTTTGACATGGAACTTGATGTAAAAGCATACTATGGGGGTAGACATGCATCCTTCAACTGCAAAATTGAAAATTGAAAATAAAAAATAGATCCCCAAGCAAAATCCATAATGTGGCACTTTCGGATCGGGAAAAAGTAAAATAAAGGGTGTATCCAATAATGAAAACCTCTCTGGTGTGCCCAAGGATGAAGGATTCGATCTCCCTGGTATCGCTAAATATTAGTAAAAATCAGTAGTACTTGTGGAGAAGCACAACAAATCAATGTTGGGACAACCGACAACCCTCAAATAACACTTCATGCAACATCTTTAGATCCTAAAGAACAACAAAATTTTATAGCCTTCTTGGGGGAACGAAAGATAAATTTTTCCTAGTCTTATGCAAACATGCCTGGGTTGGACACAACCTTAGTGGTTCATCATCTAACATTGTATCCTGATGTAAAACCAATCAAATAAAAACTACGAAATATGCATCCTCAGATAATACTCCTTGTAAAGGTTGAACTATAGAAACTGTTGGATGTCGATTTCATCATACTTATTGACTATCTTGAGTGGATTTCCAATCTAGTATCAGTTTACAAACCCACTGCCTGGGCATACGGATATGTACATATTTCTGAGCCCTTAACAAAGCGTGTCCTAAAGATGACTTCCCATTACCAAATATTGACACCATAGTGGATCTTACAATAGGACACAAGATGCTATCCCTCATGGATGGATTTTTTGGGTATAACCAAATCAAAACAGCACAAGAAGACCAACACAAGACATCATTCACATGGCCATGGGGTACCTATTGTTGGAATGTTATGTTTTTCAATCTCAAGAATGCAAAAGCAACCTACCAAAGAGCTAAGATAGTAATTTTCTATGACATGTTCCACGCCATCATGGAAGATTATATGGATGATATTTTGGCTAAATCAATAACAAGAAAAGAACACCTAGATGTGTCACGTCTCATTTTATGTGAAACTTAATTATTAGACCGAAGAAGATAAATTATTAAGAAAAAATTAAAATTTTCTTGCCTTTTAAAAAAATGGGGTTTGAAAAGAAAATAATAATAAATAGAATTCTGATTTATATATGTGTGAATGAGTGAAATGATAATAAAAGAAAATACATTATTATCATTTAACATAGATTAAAAACTTTTAAGCAATGATTGTTAAATAAAATTCAGTCAATAAAATAAGAAGTTATTGGAAATAACTATAAAGCCATTGTGTAGTGTGTAGAATTAAAATCAGCATGACATGTAAGCATTAAGTTGGATGTTACATGTGTAAGGTGGGACGACGGATGTGATTGAGGGGCGAATTGGAAGAGGCATGCAGCAAAGGTAAACACATGCATAACATGCAATAGGCGGGGAGCGTGAATGGGTCTTAATACCCACTCGAGTTATGGAGGAGAGGGATATTCTTCTTTGGGAGGAGAAGAAACGTTATCTTGGATTTTGGGGAAGCCGATGAGAGAGGAGAACATCCGATGGAGGTTGAAACAGAGACAATGGGCAAAAGACAAGTACCTTTCATTTTACCATTGAGAATATAGAATGGAATGGAAACGAAGGAAAGTTTCATCAACACATGGAGGGTTAGCGTTTGTCACAAGTATGCCTGAGTAATTGTTTCTTCTGTATCGACGTGTATAACTCTTCTCGAATAATGACTTTGTTTGCGTGTCTCACTTAGTCTTATCGCAAAGACATTCGCTCTTTTAAAAGATCATAGAATTTATATGCTTATTTCTATCAAGACATTTGAGTCGTTTATGCTAGCCATGAAACGGTTGCATATCATTATGTCTAATTCATGTGTTGGGCAGTCCTCTATTGCATTGGAATCATACCAAATAAAACTAGAAAATAACAAGTGAGCATTTATATTTCTTGTTTCATGTCGGCTGATGTACAGCCTATTCTATGCTGAGTGTGATAGACATCTTGTTGGATAGCCTCGTACTACCTTCAGGAGGTAACGTTTGAATCGTTCCACGTGGTTGGTCTCAGACCATGTATGCCTTGTCTAAGCTACCACATTTCTTTCTTTTGTGTTGAATCGTTCTAAATTATATAGCTTGACATTGATCATTTTAAAGAATGGTAATCTAGGTGAGGGCAACGTATCTAGGCTTGAGGTTGTTTGAGACATGCCATATCTCTCTGCTCCGTAAGCCTGCATCGCTTCATGCAAAGATCCACTGTTCGGCCTGCGATAGAAGGCAGACAAAGTGGGAGAATGAGACGTGTGAGATTCCTTACTGTCTACAAGGAAGACTTAAACTTTTGTTTAAACGATGTTGGAAGGGATAGATTGATCCCTCGAGCAATTCGATAGATTTCTACGTAAGATGAAGGTCGAATTCTCTACTGCAGACAACGCCTTCTTCCTTACCGGTAGATAGAATTCCCACTTTGCTTAGATCTTGCGAATAACTCAGATGAGAAAGAGAGTTGTTCGATTTAAATGAGACAATATCCACCTTTTAGCTTGAGTAAGCAATAGGTGACTCGGTATAACACTGCTAAAACTCAAATGCCTCCCTCTCCCCCCCTCTTCCTTGATGTGAAGCCCGTGGATGACTTAGGCCTCAGATAGAATAATTAACAAGGAGATGTTTCGACTGTTTAAGTAGTCTAATTTCTCCTCGTGCGTAGTCATCTTCCACGACTGTAATCAGTTGAAACTGAACTGAAAGATAGTTTGAATGCTGTCAAGCTGTTAAAGCTATTCGTTGAAGTTTTCTGGCCCATCCTCCACCTGTTCTCCACGTCTCTAACTGTTTCCCACGTTGCCTATTAATATGTTATAATTGTTTCCGCATCTCCTACTCCCTTCTCCACGTTTCCTATTCTGTTATGTTGAAGTTTCCTATTTTACTTTTGTCTCCTCATCTGAGTTGAGATCGACTGTTTGAAATCCTCTATAAATAGAGAGGCAATGTAAATGTTTTTTAGAGTGAATAAAATAAGTTGATTGCTGTAGCAATTCGAATCAGATTTTTCTGTATTGTTATTTTCTCTTTGCTTTCAAATTTGGTAGCAGAGCCAGCTGTAGCTGATGTGCAGAAGGACTGCAGAAAGAAGCAATCGAAGGAGGAGATTTATCAAATTCGTTGTGCTGAGATAAACAGAGAGGTAGATTTAAGAAGCTGTTTTATTGCAGTTCTGAAGGAATCGCCGCAGATATTTGTTGCTGTTTGAGAAGCTCAGTTTGCAGATATGGCTACAAATAGTAGCATTTCTCAACCTCAGATTCCGATATTCACCGGTAAGAATTATGATTTGTGGTCTGTAAAGATGAAAACATTGTTTTGTTCTCAAGATGTATGGGATTTGGTAGAGAGGGGTTTTGTAGAACCACAGGACCATGCAGCCTTTCAGGCATTATCACAAGCAGAAAAGAACCAGCTCAAAGACAACAAGAAAAAGGATGCTAAAGCCTTGTTTATTATACAGCAAGCTATGGATGATTCGATGTTCCCAAGGGTTGCTGCAGCAACTAGGTCCAAACAAGCTTGGGAGGCACTAGAAATTGCTTATCAAGGTACGACCAAAGTAAAGGTAGCTAAGTTATAGACACTTAGGAGAAGTTTTGAAAATCTTCATATGAGTGGTTCTGATTCTATAGATCATTTTTTTACTGAAGTTATGAATATTGTTAATCAAATGAGGATACATGGGGCAAACATAACTGATCAAACGGTGGTCAAAAAAGTTCTTAAAAGTCTTCCTAGTAAATTTGATGCAATTGTAGTTGCCATTGAAGAATCAAAAGATTTAACTCAATTATTTGTAGATGAACTATTGGGATCCTTATTATCTCATGAATCTAGAATGAATAGGAATAACAATTCTTCTACAGAGAATGCTTTTAGATTTCAAGTGTCATCTAATAGAGGAAGAGGAAGATCAAACTTTAGAGGAAGAGGAAGAGGTAGAAATGGTCATAGAAGTTCAAATCAAGGAGAAAGGACTAATGAGTCCAATCATAGTTTCAATAACAAAGGACGAGGAAGAAATCAATTTCAAGAACAATCTCCAAGGTTTGATAAATCCCACGTCTAATGTTATTACTATAAAAAATATGGTCATTTTGCAAATGAGTGTAGAAAGAAACAAGAAGAAATGGACAAGAATGGTGCAAATTATTCAGATGTATCTAATAATAATTCATGAAGTTTATTTATAACTTGCAATGTAGCTCAGGAAAGTTCTAAGGATGTTTGGTTTTTAGATAGTGGTTGTAGCAATCACATGACTAGGAATAGAGAGTTATTTGCTAGTCTTGATGATTCTGTGAAATCTGAAGTGAAATTAGGAAATGATAGTAAAGTATTTGTAATGGGAAAAGGCGTTATAATTTTTTTTACTAAAAGTGGAAAAAATAGATATATCCCTAATGTTTACTTTGTGCCTGGATTAAAACATAATCTAATGAGTGTGGGACAGCTAATGCAAAATGGGTACAAAGTTTTCTTTAACAATGATACTTGTACAATTATGGATAGAAATCCTAGTGACAGATTAATTGCAAGGGTTGAGATGACCAGGAACCGGATGTTCCCCCTCCAGATGCTTTGTATTCAAGGAAAAGAAGAAGTTAATTTCAGGACAAAATACTTAGATCAGACATGGCTATGGCATTTGAAGTATGGTCACCTTCATATTGATGGTTTGAGTTTATTGCAAAAGAAAAACATGGTAAGAGGATTACTAACCATCATGCAGCCAACCAATCCATGTGAGAGTTGTATATTAGCAAAGCAAAACAGAGAAAATTTTCCTATAGGAAGTTCAAATAGAGCAAGGGCTCCATTGGAGTTAGTTCACACGGATATATGTGGACCAATGAAAACTTTGTCTTTAGGAGGAAGTATATATTTTCTAACATTCATTGATGATTTTAGCAGGAAAACTTGGATATACTTTCTCAAGCAGAAGTCTGAAGCGTTCGATAAATTCAAAGAGTTCAAAGCTATGGTGGAAAAGCAAAGTGGACTATTCATTAAGATACTCCGATCTGATAGGGGTGGTGAATTTAGTTCAAATGAGTTTCTAGAGTTTTGTAGAGATCATGGGATTAAGAAACAGCTCACAACAAGGTACACACCACAACATAATGGTGTAGCAAAGAGGAAGAACAAAACCATAATGGAAATCGCAAGGAGTATGTTGAAGGCCAAAAACTTGTCTAATGAATTTTGGGTAGAAGCAGTAGCGTGTGCAGTTTACATTTTGAACAGAAGTCCTACAAAGAGTGTTAAGGACAAAATTCCACAAGAAGCATGGAATGGTAAGAAACATAGTGTATCTCATCTTATAATTTTTGGTTGTGTTGCATATTCTTTAGTGCCATATGAATTAAGAAGCAAATTGGATGATAAAAGTGAGAAATGTATCTTTATTGGTTATAGTGAGCAATTGAAAGCTTACAGATTGTATAACCCCATTTCAAAGAAAATGATTACTAGCAGAGATGTCAAATTTAAGGAGGAAGAATCATGGGATGGAAGTGTTGACAGTACAATAACAACAAGAGCACCAGTACCTCATAGTGAAGAAGAACAAGAAAGTCAAGATGATCAATCAAATCAAGTAGAACCAAGCACTCCATCAAGAAATCATGTGCAAGGTCAATCATCAGGTCATGCAAAGAATTCTACTCCTAATTCAAGTGTAAGTAATGAGTCAAATCCTATACTTACCTCATTAAAAGGTAAGAAAATGAGGAGTTTAAAAGAGATATATGATCAAGGAGAAGAAATTTTGGATTTGTGCTCAAATTTTGCTTTATTCTCTTGTGATCCTGTATATTTTGAAGAAGCAATGAAAGAAGATAACTAGATCAAGGTGATGGATGAAGAAATGGATTCTATTGAAAGGAATCGAACATGGGAATTAGTGGATCTACCTGAAGGTAAAGATTGCATTGGAGTCAAATGGGTCTATAAGAATAAGTTCAATGCTAAAGGTAAAGTTGTAAAGCATAAAGCAAGATTAGTTGCAAAAGGTTTTTCACAATAATACGGAGTTTATTAAAATGAGACATTTGCTCCAATTGCTAGACTTGATACTGTCATAATGGTTTTAACAATAGCTACACAAAATGATTGGAAATTTTTTCAAATGGATGTCAAGTCAGCTTTTTAAAATGGTTTTCTAGAAGAAGTATATGTGAAACAACCACTAGGTTATGAAGTGCATGGACACGAAGATATGGTCTATAAATTGAAGAAGGCTCTCTATGGTCTTAAGCACCAAGAGCATGGTATAGTAGGATTGATTCATACATGCAAAGAAATGGATTCAGGAGAAGCAAGAGTGAGCCCACATTGTACACAAAGATCAATAAAGAAGGTCAGATTTTGATTGTGTGTTTATATGTTGACGATTTAATTTTCACTGGAAATTTGTCTGTAGACATATTTAAATCAGAAATGAAGAAAGAATTTAAGATGACAGATTTGGGTTTGATGAAGTATTTTTTGGGCATTGAAGTTGTTCAATCACATAAAGGAATTTTCATTAGTCAATCCAAATATGCAAAGGATGTGCTAAAAAGGTTTAGGATGTTGAATTGTAATCCAGTGTCTACACCAGTTGCAACAGGCACTAAAGTTAGCAAAGAAGACAAAGGGCCTAATGTTAATTCTAAAATCTTCAAAAGATTAGTTGGAAGTTTGATGTATCTCACAGCTACAAGGCCATACATCATGTATGGTGTTAGTCTAATCTCAAGATTCATGGAGTCACCAAAAGACTCACATTGGCAAGTTGGAAAGAGGATATTGAGATATGTGGCAGGAACAATAGGATATGGAATCTTGTATTCCAATACTAATGATTTTTGTTTGATTGGTTATACTGACAGTGATTTTGCAGGTAGCATGGATGATAAGAAGAGTACATCTGGATATGTATTTCATTGTGGGACAGGTGCAGTCTCATGGGCATCAAAGAAGCAGCCAATAGTAACACTTTCATCAGCTGAAGTAGAGTATGTAGCAACCACATCAGCAGCATGCCAAGTAGTTTGGATGAGAAAAGTATCAATAGACTTATTGCAAGCGC
>VDFB02260858.1:0-71698 GCA_007258455.2 Sequoia sempervirens | reverse complement strand
AAGATAAATAGATGCTGCTGAAATAACAATGGCGTGGATAGTAGAGAAGCCTCTGCACAGATCAAAAATTCATTTTGTCAAATTTTCTTCAAAGGCAACGAGGATAATAGAAATAGATGTTGAAAGAAGCAATAAATAACTATGCTTGGATACATATTAAGTACCTGTTGTTCCATTCAATTTGTTCCATCTTGGTGAGCTTGGCATAGCCTTTAAAATATAGCAGGCTTGTCAATTTTGTAATACCATAAACCTTCATAGGAAAAAGTATGGAATCAACCAAATGTTGAAAGTTGTGAAAATAAAATTGCATGCATAATGAAAAAAATACAAAATAAAATAAGCACACTGCTTTTCATGCTAGCCAAGAACATGAATGCGAAGTTAAATTTTCTAAGTTGTTGGTCCCGGTATGGGGACGGGTACGGCTTTGGGGTTTAGGTATGCCAGTATGACATTTTTTCCCTTGGGTATGGGTGTAGGTTGGTATATATATATATGGTGAAATTTAAAATTATAAAAACAGTAATATTCATAATTGCCAATAAACGAAATATTTAAATACCTTGTAATTTGCAAAAGAGGATATACTCATAAATTCACAATATGATAATTCAATGATTTTTCAAATGTCAATACAAAATAAAAATTACAATCAAAATTAAATAACTTTTATATTGCTCTTCATCGAGAGCATCAAAGTTAGCATTTAGTTTAATTTCATTTGAACCACAATTAGTTGTGCCACTCCCACTAGCCATGTCATATGCAGAAGTTGCCTCATCTATAGAGACTTCGACAAGCTGTACAACTGTAGCATCTAAGTTGGCACACTTACAAGTTAGATCTCAATTCCTCATTACCCCCTCTTGTAATTAGGTCTCTTATGTGACAAGAGATGCAAGTTTGAGTGCATAAAGACTAAATCCTCAACATTTTTTGCACTCAAACAGTTGTGCTTAACCAAGTGGATAAAGGAGTATGTGCTCCAATTGTGCTCAATTAAAGAACTCACAATCTATTGAATTTCCTTACAACATTTACAATTACAAAACATAAATTATAATATATAGCAACAAAAGAAAAATAAAAAGACGCATACTTGAGAGAGAATTTTTCTTGCAAGAGGCTGCAAGTAAATAGAGCCTTGGCCATATCTGTACCACCATCCATGAGCATATTTCCTATACTTCTCTAAACAAACATAAACATCATTATTCTTTGAAGAAGTGAAGTGGCCAAACTCACTCAAGAGAACACTTTGTATATCTACATCTAGGAATATTCTTTTAAATATATTTTTGTACCCAACATCTTCATCTCTAAATGGTTCCAACGTCCTCGACAAAGAAATTTCTCTAAGCTATAATATTTCAAAGACAAAGAAAATGCTAAGATATGCAAGGGTATGGTATCTTGTTCCAACAGTCAACAATGATCTTTTGCACCCTTTCAAAAAATGTAGTCATGCTCCTTGGCTTCTATTGTGGTCCTTATTTTTCAACTATGGAATCCATGCCATCATAAATTTCACCCAAGCATGGGTGATCTATATTAACATACCTAATCAATTTGATGATGAGCTCAGTGAAACTCAAAACATATTCCACACAAGCCCACCACTCATTATCTGGAATCTATGTTACTGGGTTCTTTGGTTTAGGCTCCCATGCCTGCTCTGGGAGCATTTGGGTACGAGAGCGGCCTGGGGAGCGCCTGGGAGCACCCAAGCAGCCCCAGGTTCCCTATAGTTAATGTAATTTTTTCCACTATATCTTGAGATTATGTGATTTGATGCTCTTGTCTTGGGCATATCCTACCCAAATGCCCATGTCCACAGTAGATTTTACAGCTAAATTGGATGCTCTCATAATGAAATGACTGCTCTCAGTACCTCTCATTTCCAAGATTTATCTATTAGCAAGGATCTATCCAAGTCTATGTTTATGCAGATCCTATAAATCCTAGATTCTTGACAACTTGGAGTAATATATGCTCCAATAATTGCACCTATCTTTCTCAAACTAGATTCATGTCAGTATCCACTTGGTAGCAGAGGAATTCTAACCCCTATTTACATTGCAATGGGTAGATCTTCAGTGCAGCTGAATGCATGTTACTAGTGCTTTGAGAAAATTCCACTTTCTCATTAATCAAGGGCCTTCTTCGACAATGTGAGGAAAATGTATGTGCTTGAATTTTCTCTGCTACACAGCCCAGCCAAGCATTTGGACCTTAAACTAGTGTCTTGTAGAGTTCTGTCGAATCATAACACTAGATGTTTCAAGTTAAAGAAGCAGATATGATTATCAACATTTGATAGACATCATGATGATTGATGATTGGTGAAGTATCATACTATCAAATGTACTTACAATTCTAATTTTTTTTATTTTTTTTGCATATATATATATATATATAAAGGAAAAAAAATTGTTGTACCAATGTACTCATACCTGATCCCGTACCAAAATCGACAACTTAGTCTAGAATCAATGCTTAGACTTTTTGAGCTCTCTCTATATTTGAATACACTCCAAAGAAGATTGATGACCATAGCACTCAATGCCTTTCACCCCTTCACATATCGTCTCAAGATGAATGTGTGACGCAAATCAAGTCTCCACAACCTGATATGGTGTAAAGAATAAAACAAATTTAAAAATTTAAAATATACTAAAAAATAAAATTACCTTCAACAAATCCAAGTTGGAGAAGGTGTTGAAGATGGCTTGTGACATATGATGATTTGTCACAAACATTTGAATCTCCTTGGCCTCTATGTAGATTACTTTCTCACTTGATCTTTGTGCTAATCTTTTGCAATATCAAGTTGAATGAGTGGAGAAATATGGTGTCCAAACAATATGCCCACATGTACCTTCCACTATTGAACTAGCTTCCCTACAGTTTTTAGCATTGTCCATTATGACTTGGACAATGTTTCAGGGGCCCACCATCTCAATAGATTGTATGAGGATATTGGCAATGAATGTTGCACCCTTCATTTGCCCCTCACAATCTACTACTTTCAAGAACATCACCCCTTTAGGGAGCATTGAATTGACATTGATTAGTGGTCTATTTTTTCAAGCTTTCCATATATAAAAAATGGATACTTGTTTTAGGCCATGTATCATTGATTCCTCTCAATGATACCTTTACGAATGCTTTCTCCTTGGCCAATAAGGTGGTGCACACCTTTTCATACCCAAGACTAATGTAATCAATAGGTGCATTGACAATTGTTGTCACCATACCCTGAAAATATGGTGATCTAACAAGGTTGAATTGAATCCCATTGTCATAAATGCAATGAGCAATGCTCTCATTTGCAACCTCCCTAGCCTCATTCTTAAAGGCCTTTTCCAATGGGCCTCTTTTATGGGAAAGAAAGGGGGCATTCTCTTCTCAAGAAGATAGTGGCATGAAAAGATGTGGGGCAGTCAATTGTGTTAAGGTAGTAGGAGGTTCCTACAATCCTTTCTTGAAAAGCGGATGTACTCTTTCTTTTGATCTATTACTTACAATATCCCATTATTTGTTGCTTTGACAACCCTTATTTATTTGGCAGACAAAATTTTATTCCTAATTTGCTAATAGCACACAATTGAGATTTCACTCAACCACATAAGCTCTTATACTCCTTACCATATTGGCTACAATGCCAATGATAACCCCCACCAATAGGAAGTTGTTCAATCATAGTTGTATATCGCCAAAGAGGTGACACCACATCAAATTTAAATGAGCTCTCTACATGTGGGGTAATTGAACTAGAACTACCAGCCAATCATGGTTGTATAGTGCCAAAGAGGTGACACTACATCAAATTTAAGTGAGCTCTCTACATGTGGGGCAATTGAACTAGAAATACTAGCCATTTTGTATGGAATTTTCTTTTTTTGCTTTTTTGGATGGGTAGCTTGCAAGTCTAGCCCATGTTTTCCCAAGGCCCATTTTGAGCAGCCTAGGTTCCCTGTGGGTCCTTCACAAGCCCTAGGAAAACCCAAAGCTTTCCTGGCTCCAAACTGAACCCATACAGGTATGAGGGGGGTTTGTAGAACTTGGCAACATAGTAAATTTTGTATCAGAGTCAAAAACTATACTTCTCAGTTTATAATAATCATGAACCTAAATTACTTTCTTCATTGAACCCTAAGATGGAGCATTGATCTTAGTAGTAAGTCTAGTATTATCTATTGATTCAAAATCCCTGAGGGACAAGCAATTAGTGAATGAAGCACATCACTTATTGACATCAAACTTACTTCATAGTGAAGAAACAAATCACAATTAATCAACATTATTGATATGCTTAGTTTTCCAAGTATATTTCATAACAATACTACAAAAAAAGAAGTGGCATTCCTTGTTGGAAAAGTGTGTTGTGCGCCTTGCATAATGGCATGGCAATGTTGTTAGGAAGGTGTGTTGTATACCTTGTGTAATAGCATTAGATGTTGTAAGTTTTGGTCCTCATGGAATAGGATACCACACATGGTTGTTATGTTGATTTCTCATAGTGTAATGTTGCATGAGATATTGGAATTGCAAGCATAATTGGGGGTCACATAAAAACAAGCAAAGAGACAAGGCATTGGAAGCTAAAGGTCACATGGGACAAGAAGAATCAATTGGGATGCCTTGGAATGTGGAGAGACTCTTGGGGGATGTCAAGAATCACATGGGAGTTTGGATCCACTTTTGGAACGTGAAGTGTGGGATGTAAGAGATCATGTAGCACATGAGGAGACTTATGTCGAATATGAAGGTTCATGACCCAATATGAAACCATTTGGTGGATTTCCATGAGCTTTACGCCTATAAATACAAAATCATGGTATTGTGAAAAACATACAAGAAGGTTGTAGATTGCATATTGTTGTGACAAAATCTAGAAAACGGATAGCAATGGGTACATGGTTACATAATATTGTAATGTGTTCGTAGGTGCAGTTGAATTCATCATAATGAGAACAACTCATAGAATGCATTGAGAAGAGGTTTTATGTGAGAGCATGATGCATTAAGGAAAAGTTCTTTGAAGGTGTATGCTATTGGATTTAACAAAGGGTGATGATGTCTCCTAGCACAAGTTAAATCTCATGTGTATTGTAATCTTGTTCTTTAGATCAACATTGAAAAACTCTACGAGTACTTGTAGAACTCGCAAGTCAAACAAGAAACTGAGTTAATTGCAAAAAAACTCGTCGCCAAGTTTTGGTGAAACTCACAGCGATTTACGTCAAAAAATCGTTAAAAACGTGCAGATTTCTCCTTGAAACTCATTAAAAAATCATCCAAACTGAATATAAAACCGAAATGCAAATTTTTTTAGGGTTTCATGTGTCTTTTGGATGCAAAAAAAAAAAAGCGCGCGATGCAGGGCACGATGATGGCATACGATTCACTCCAAAGGATATATTTACAGAATGTTCCACCCTCCCACGTCCTTTGACCCTCTACCTGATAGACCCTTCCAAAATATCTGTTTATTTTGGGATTCGAACACCTTTTTCATTTCTTCTCTTTCCTTGAATGAGGCTGCCAGAAGCTTGCTTCTCATTTCCCTTAACAACAAATTCTACCATGAATGATCTATAAGGATTGATGATGACTGTCAAATTCAGCATGTGTGGAATCCTCCATACTAAATATAATTATTTTAGATTAAATTAATATTAAGAGAAATAGTTATTATAATTTATAAATATAGAAATAGTTATACTTATTATAAATATTTAATCTGGTTGGAATAATTTTTAGGTTCATGCTCTCTGTATACACTTACCCTTGAGCATGCCTTTCCCCTGAAGAAATGACTTTCTACTTTTCCTATAAGAAGACTAAAAATATTGTATCAATAAAATGCAGAAATCCAAATAGGTGTTACAACAAAATCAAGTTAATCGATGAAAGCAGAATAGCCATAAAGTTAAATAAAGCCGACCCAATGATGGTGGTCCCATGACAAACCCCTAAAGACAGAAGAAAGCCATTGGAGATCTCGTCACTAACTCTTCAATTGATTATTGAGCATGCCTTTTGCCTGAAGAAATAGCATTATCCTTTTTCTATAAGAAATTTAAAATATTATACTAATAAAATGCAGAATTCTAGAAGAGTGCTGCAAGAGAATCAACTTAATCAATAAAAGCAGACACCCTAAAGATAAATAAAACCAACCCAATGATAGTGATCCCATGAAAACCCCTAAAGGCAGCAGTATCATGGTGAAGTCATTGAAAATTTGAAAAGTATAGGAGAATCACTGGTGGAAGTCTGTAATATGTTCTACAAATTCAGTATATATGTGTGTTTTTGAAGAATATTTAAAAAATTATGTATTTTCAAATGTTCGATAAATTTTCTGAGTTTTTGCCAAGTCCCAAATTTTAAAAATTTTTGGTCCTACCGAGTTATTGCCAAATCCAAGTTTTACAACTATGCTTTAGATAATATATCAAAGTGTTGTTGTTGCTAAGTTTTTTTCCTTCCCAGGTTAAGTCTAGTGTTTATGTGTATGCTTTGACCTACTCAACATACTTCTCTTAAGATTATCAATAATGTAATCTATTTATTATGAATAAATTTCAATTTAATGATGGTTATTGAAGCTAAATCTTTTTAAACTTTATTGTACATTATGCTTGTCTTGGGAAGTTCAAAACTTAGAAACATAGTAAATGAGAGTTTTTGTTAAGCTATCAATGGTCTATGTAGAGGTTGAGACTACCAACTTCTTCACAAAAAAAGGCATTCTTGTAAAGACTCTTGGTTGGATACATTATTTTTCCAACAATTACTATTGCATCTTTAGTCCCACCCAAGGTGTTCATTCAATACAATGTCCAAAGTGCAAGATCCATTTCATGAATAAGATCTAAAGCATAATACACACCAATGATTCATATACAACTTGAGATTCCCATGCTTCTTGACAAACAAAATAGGTGTACTTCATGGAGAAATGCTTGCTTGCATACATTGTTTGTCCAACAATTATTATAGTTGTATAGTTAGTCCCACTTGAGGTAATCGATAAAATGTTTGAAATGCAAGCTCCCTTCTAGGGATAAAATATAAAGCATAATATGCATCACTCAAGGATCCTTTTGGAAGGTTCTTGGTTTCTTGGGAAAAATGGTCTTTGCCTTAAAAATTGGTCTCCGGGTTTTAATCCAATGAAAGATAGCATCAACAAGTTTTTGGTTTGGGTTAGATTGCTAGGTTTTCCATTGGAATACTAGGATGAAGAGATATTTATGGGCATTGCCAATACTTTCAAACAATATATTGCAATAGATGTGGTCATGAAATTCAAGAACATTTTCTATTTGCAATATTTAGTGTTCTTGTGGAGGATGACAAGGTGCTCCCTTCATGGATTACCTTATCATCTAAGCTGGGTATTTGGGTGCAACAAATTGATTTTGAAAAATTTTCGTTTTTTTTCCGTTATTTCTTTAAAACAAGCCATGCCAATGTTGTTTGCTTGAGCAACAAGAAACACTATTCAATTTGACAAAAAAAGGAACATGTGCTAGTGGTTGATAATGATTATGACATCACTATTGTGGTTGTGCAGAAGGGAAGCAGGGGCCAGGGGGAGTGATCTTGAAAACAAAGTAGTGATGGATATGTTGAAAATTGAGGTGTTTATGTAGCTAAATACTTTGTAAAACTTTATGATTGCTGATCTAAATATGTGTTCTTTGTTACAGATTCTTTGTGAGTGATTATCTGATTAATTCATTTTATCATTTGTAGAATGAAGGCAGAAGGTTGTAGAAGAATTAGAGAAGACATTAGAAGATACACAACATATACCGTGGAGAAACCCTTTTGGAAAAAAACTCCACCAAGAATCAATGTATTATTTAATCTCTCAATAATACATTGATTCTTGGTGGAGTTTTTTCCCGAAAGGGTTTCTCCACGGTATATGTTTTGTATCTTCTAATATCTTGTCTAATTCTTCTACAACCTTCTGCCTTAATTCTACAAATGATAAAATGAATTAATCAGATAATCACCCACAAAGAATCTGTAACAAAGAACACATATTTAGATCAGCAATCATAAAGTTTTACAAAGTATTTAGCTACATAAACACCTCAATTTTCAACATTTGGTATTAGAGCTGAGGTTGGGTAGAGTATTGGGACGCCTTTCTCTTAAAAGATTGGAGGTTTTTTGGCTGTAGTGGGAGCTTTTACTATTTTTTGTTATTGTTGATTTTGGAAAATAAGTTTGTTACAATGAATTCTCGTTTAGATATTGAAAGGTTCAATGGATCTAATTATGAGATGTGGAAATTAAAAATGGAGGATCTCCCTGAAGAGAGAGAGCAGTGGTTAGTTGTTGGTAATAAGACAAAGTCACCTACAACGATGTCAGATGAGGATTGGACTAAGCTTGATAAGAAGGCAAGAGGGACCATAAGATTATGTTTTGCTGATGTTGTTCTCTTGAATGTTTCAAAAGAAACTACTGCATATAAGCTGTGGAAGAGAATAGGTGATATTTATCAAACTAAAAGTCTTACTACTAAAGTTGTATATGAAAAGACAGTTGTATTCTTTAAAGATGAAAGAAGGTGATTCTATTGCAAATCATTTGAATGATTTTAATTTGATTCTAAGTCAGTTAGCATCTGTAGATGTAAAGCTAGAAGATGAAGATAAATGAATTTTGTTACTTTGTTCTTTACCAGAGTCTTGGGAAAATCTAATTGTTGCTATCAGTGGTAGTGATGCAGATCCGAAGATGGACAATATAATTCCTACTCTCCTATCAAAGGAGATAAGGAGGAAGTTTAAAACGGAAATCCAAGATGCCTTGTTTGTAAAAGGTAGGCCTGAGAAAAAGGAACCTAAGGGAGACAAGGAAGGGAAGGGTAAGCCAAAAGGATGAAGTAAGGTAAAGTGTTGGAATTATGGGAAACCGGGACATGTGAAGAAGGATTGTAAGAACAAGAAAGAGAGTTTTGATTCTTCTACAGAGGAATCCTCGGATGACAGTAATGATGCTTTGGTTATTTCAGCTAATATTGTTTGTGATAACTCTTTACTTCATGTTTCAGAGTGATCTTCATGGAGAGGATGGTAGTCACGATGCCATGTGTGACTCGGTACCACGGTTCAGTGGGAGTTGTTGGCAATGACGTGGATGCATCATTGGTAAGGTTATCTCCATGTGATTGGAGATATGGTTTCTTGGTTTAGAGTGTATTTGTTATGATGTCATGTTATACTCTTGATACTAGTTTAGAGTTTGGCATATTACTTGTTCTCTTGAGACTAGGATGTATATATGTTATAGTGCATGTGATCTCCTAGCAGGAGATGGTTAGATCATGTTGTCATGTTTATGTTCCCGATTCATGATTGGAGCTTTGACATTGATCTTGTGTAGTTCTCTTAAGTATTGGGTACATTAATCATTTTCTTGATTACTTCATGATAGTGCTATGTTGTATTTGGAGTTTGGCATGGATTGGTTGGTTACACGTCCTCATGGATACTTGGAGAAATAGGTGAGGCTTGAGTTCTCTTATGGTAAGAGATATATGTTGGAATGGTTACTTGTAAGAAAAACTATTTTCAACAGTAAAGACTGAGAAGCCTACACCTTGGTTGAATGTGAGTTCAACACACTCGGCGGTTTCACATGCCTCCAAAGAGGCAGTTTGGATACATAGACTTGGGAAAGGTATTGGTTTTAACTGCAAGTAAGTTAAACTTGAATGTGATAGTTAGAGTGCTATGTGTTTAGCCAAAAATCCTATGTATCATGCTCGTACTAAGCATGTTGATGTTTAGTATCACTTTGTGCGAGAAATGGTTGAGTGGGAAGGTATTAATTGAGAAAGTTGACACTTTAATTAATGTTGCAGATTATCTTATGAAACCAATTCCTACAGATAAGTTCTCTTGGTTTTAATCATTTGCTTGGAGCTTCATGATTATGCAAGTTGCATTTGAAGTTGGCATGGATTGATTAGTTGGTGCAGGAAGGCCATTGGCCTTGATGTCCTGTACTTGATTTATAATAACGATTCCTTGTTTAGAATAATTGCAATGTATAATGTCAAGTGGGAGAATGTTGGAAATAGGATGCCATTTAATTGCAATCCTAAACATTATTTATTTCATGTATCTCCTAAGTCTTTGGAAAGTGTTCTCAAACACTAGGATTAGAAAGAGATTAATTTTGAATGAAATAATTATGTTAATTGACATTTGTAATTAATTCTAAATGATAGGAGTATGTGAGGGCGTCCAAGATGAGTTCTCAAATAATAGGAGCACATGGGGCACCAACATGGAAGGTGGAACTCACCTTGAGTTAAGTTAACTGTTTGAAGTAAAATATAACACTTTTGAATGCATGTAAAGATCCTAGGAGTTAGGGATTGATGTTTACATGCATGAAGTTTAGTTCAGTTCAGTTCCTTCATTCAGTTTAGATCAGTTCAGATTCAGTTTAGTTCAGTTATGGTTCAGTTATCTTCAGTTTTAGTTGAATGCTAGTTGACTTTAGTTAACTTGGAATGCATGACTAATGACTTGAGTTGCATGACAGATAACAGGTGACTACTTTCAGTTAATAGGGGATGATCATTCTTGCATGAATGGTGGAGAGATATGTTTCAGTTAACAAATAATGACTTTCACCCACCTTGGGCGCCCAAGTTGGCTTCTTGGAGTTAACACTTTTGCATGTTAAGATATTTCAGAAGGCTGAGTTAAGTGGGCCCATTCTTGGGCGCCAACTTTGAGGATAAGCTTTGAAGATATCTTCGGAATAAAGGTTAAGTTATGACTTCAGTTTGGGACGCCCAAATGGATGGAGTTGATTTGACATTGTTCTTCACGGTAGAACTCTACTTGCAAGAGATAGACGTAGGTTTTTGGTGATAAGCTTTGAGCTTTGTAATTGTAACTCTTTGGAGTTTACAAGGTTGATTATTGCCTATTTATCTCAAGCAAGTTGAAGAGAGTTTGTATTAGTTTTTATTGCAGGTTGTGAAGAAGATTTGTTGAAGGAAAAAAAAGCATTCTCAAGCAAGGATTGGAATTATTGTAATCTACTTGAGAGATTAAATAATACATTGATTCTTGGTGGAGTTTTTTCCCGAAAGATTTTCTCCACAGTATATGTTATGTATCTTCTAATATCTTGTCTAATTCTTCTACAACCTTCTGTCTTCATTCTACAAATGATAAAATGAATTAATCAGATAATCACCCACAAAGAATCTATAACAAAGAACACATAGTTAGATCAGCAATCATAAAGTTTTATAAAGTCTTTAGCTACATAAACAAAAACCTACGCCTATCTCTTGCAAGTAGAGTTCTACTATGAAGAACAATGTCAAATCAACTCCTTCATCCATTTGGGTGTCCCAAACTGAAGTCATAACTCAACCTTTATTCCGAAGATATCTTCAAAGCTTATCCTCAAAGTTGGTGCCCAAGAATGGGCCCACTTAACTCAGCCTTCCGAAATATCTTAACATGCAAAAGTGTTAACTCCAAGAAGCCAACTTGGGCACCCAAGGTGGGTCGAAGTCATTCTCTATTAACTGAAACATATCTCTCCACCATTCATGCAAGAATGATCATCCCCTGTTAACTGAAAGTAGTCACCTATTATCTGTTATGCAACTCAAGTCATTAGTCATGCATTCCAAGTTAACTGAAATCAACTAGCATTTAACTAAAACTAACTAAAGATAACTAAACCATAACTGAACTGAACTGAACTGAACTTCATGCATGTAAACATCAATCCTGACTCCTAGAATCTTTACATGCATTCAAAAGTGTTATCTTTTACTCCAAACAGTTAACTTTACTCAAGGTGAGTTCCACCTTCCATGTGGGTACCCCATGTGCTCCTATTATTTAGGAACTCATTTTGGACGCCCTCACATGCTCCTATCATTTAGAATTAATTACAAATGTCAATTAACATGATTATTTCATTCAAAATTAATCTCTTTCTAATCCTAGTGTTTGATAACACTTTCCAAGGACTTAGGAGATACATGAAATAAATGATGTTTAGGATTGCAATTAAATGGCATCCTATTTCCAATAGGATACCCCTTCGACGGCGGTTCAAAGAGGAGCTTCGGATTGGAAGTTGGGATGGCTTGTAGCCCTCTAGATCTTCTTGGTTCTTCCCAAAAAATGAGACTTGTAAGGAAGGATCTTACCATTAAAGATAAGATGTTTGTGGTTAATCAAAGATCTTTAAAACAATTTGGCTTCAAATCATCCTTACTTTGGACAGGTCATTTGTCGGGTATTGTTTTTCCGTTTGTTAGCTGATTTTTGTTGTTGTGAAGTTGTTTTGTTTCTGGTGTCCAGTGATTGGCCTTTATTATTTTGTTGAGTTTTATTGCCTTACCTTCCTTCTTGCACAAGGGTCTAGGCCCTTTCAAAATCCCATTTTACCTTAATAAAAAAAAAAAAAATTTAAATTTGAAGAGAGTTCCAACAAATCTATCATAAACACATCAGCAATTCTCAAGATCAAATCAAGTTTAGATAAAAAATAATAACATATTTTGCAAAAGAGTTGACATCATTTTCTAAATCATTGTTGGATTCATTGGAATCACTAAGATGAAATCTACATAATGGAAATTGGTCTTAGTACTCCTTGTACTGGCATTGGATTCACATCATCCTCAATACTATCAAAACTCTTCTCATATCAATCAACTTGTTCTCAATAGGGGTTGTCCACTGCAATTCAATGAGGGTGCAAAAATTATTGATTTGTTCTAGTGGGTAATACATTCACCTCCACAACACATTGAGACATGATTTCCATCATATTTCTTTTCACACCACAAGCCATATGAAGTTGTCAAATGTACAATTTTTCTCCCTTAATACTAAACCTTGTGTAAAATCTGCCCCTTGGGCACTACAATTTTTTTTCTTAAATTCAATTAGCATCAACTACTAACTTAACCGACCAAGCATCTCTCGTTTATGATTGATGTGCTAATATCAAAATTTCTTCATTCATCGTTGTGATAACAAATCAACATCACAACTTATATGCTTACACTCAAAAGTGTTAAGCTCATATTGCTAGGGTCATTCCTAGACCCAGACCTAAACCTCGAGGGTTCATGGTGACCCTGCCTACGTATTCCCTCGTGGGAATCAAAGGCTTCGTAGTTCGCCCCACAATGTTAAGAGGGAGTTTATTCTCTCCTCTTGCATGAGATCTCTGATCTCGCCTTACCATGACTTATTCATTAAGCATAAGTTATCACTTAGTTAATTATAATACAATGATAATAACTTTTGATAATAACTTTCCATCAAGTGTTGGTTCCATACCAAACATTACCAATCATTAGTGTACAAACATTCACAATATTCACAAGGGGTCATTCGTAGGTCATAATCTCAAAGATCATACACAATGGTTGTCACGAGCATACCTCCATATACACAAGCTGACTAGCTCATACACATCACAAGTACAACAGTGTCTGGATCATACACAAATCACAAGTACAATGGACATTAACTCCTATGTACATCACAAGTACAACAATGATTCTCTCATATGCATATTAAATTTACATTAGTGACTGGCCCCAGACTATATCACAAATACACAGTGACAAGCTCCGACATACATCACATATACACAGTGACAAGCTCCACCATACATCACAACTACACAATAATGAGCTCCAACATACATCACAAATACACAATAACAAGCTCCAACATACATCTCAAATGCATAGTGACGAGCTCCAACATACATCACATATATACAGTGTCGAGCTCCACCATACATCACAAATACACAATAACGAGCTCCAGCATACATCACAAATACACAATAACGAGCTCCAACATACATATTAAATACATAGTGACGAGTTCCAACATACATCACATACACAATGGCTGACTAACACATGTCCATAATGCATCCTAGATAAAAAGAATATCAATGCATTGCACACTACACCGTGGGTCGTATCCTTTCCTGTAATGTCCCCATTTTTGCCTACCCTCGTAGGCTAGTACTCATAGTTAGAGGGTCCTGTTTGGCAGTTATCGAGTTGTTCTTCTCCAGAGCATTGTATTGTTTAGGATTGGCCTTTGATGGTGTTTCGGGAGTCAGTTATGCACACTTACTATTTATAGTAAGTCACCTGGTTATTGAAGTACAATATTGCTATTTATAGAAAGGCACCTGAACATGTTGTGGATGTAGTGCTCGACCTCCTAGTTCAGACGGCATGGAAAACAAATGTTTATTTAGGGAGATATGATATTTTTAATTATTATTAAAGTTAATCTTTAATAATAATTAATTATTTATTCAAAAAGTGCATTATAAAGTTATATTATAACTTTATGTCAAAGGGGGGGCCATTTAATGACTTAAAAGACATATTTTAATATCCATTTAATGTGACTTTATAAAAGTTATCAAAAGCAAATAAAATAATATATTTTTAAAAGTCAAATACCTCATTGGGAATCGTGCATTTCAAGAGAAATATATAAGGCATCCACAAAAGCAAATCGATCATCTTATGAGCATTTATTTTACATTTGGTTTTGTGAGTTTGGCATTGCGAGAAGAAGAAACAAGGGTTTCTGCAATTTCTGCAATTTCAAGACATTGAAGAATGTGGTATCTTCATTGTGTAGCTGCCTGAGGGTGTGCAATACCATCTTAAGGTTGCATTGTGGATTGGCTTCATCCGGAGTCAATATTGAGCATATTTGTCAAGTTTTCTGCAAGTTTTGAAGGGGTTTATGCACAGAAAATCTGAAGGTCACCATTGTTGATACTTGATAGAGATCATCAGAATAAACAACTGTTGGGCCGTACATTTGTTGGTTTATGGGCCGTACAGCTGCTGCCAGGGCTGTACAGATTCCTGCTTGGCTAGGCATGTAGACTTGAAGGCTGAAGCGATTCTCTCTAAGGCTTCAATATTGTCCAAGTTTGGGCGATATAACCAAGGCAATCATTATCTATCATTTCCAAGAGGGAGAATACAGATTCTGAAGCTAGTCGTTGAAATATTTGATATTCTTGTTTGTTGTTCAGAGATTTCAGACCTGAAAATATTAAGCTATGGACTCCGGGTATGATTAATTGTAATTGCAATAGTTTGAAGAGTCTGATTTCTATATGTAAACAATTTAAAGTTGATTTTAGCAAATTGAATATTCAATACATTGCATATATCATTTCCTTCATTACTTTTCAATATCATATTTGCAAAAAGTATAAAAAGCATAGAACCTCATTAAATTCAAAAACAACAAAACAAAACAAAAAAGAACAGCAGTGCATAGTTTTTTACATTTGGAGAGAACAAGGATTCTTACATTTCCACCGGTCTTCTGCACCATTGGACAAATGGGAAGAGGATTCGGTGCATCCCATACTACACTGCGGGTCCATCCTCAACCCTACAAGGCCAAGTATACAATCTGACAATTGGGAAGGGGATTTTGGTGCATCCCATACTACACCGCGAGTTTTTCCACCATCCCAAGGCTTTCCGCAAGTAGTGAACCTACCATAACCCGGTGGATTCTAACTTCAATCGCCTATAGGCCACCGACAACATGTTTTTCCATCTAGGAAGAAGTAGCTCCCGACATATACCACCTTGTGACCTTAGTGATATTGTCAACTATCTTCATAATCCCAAGTAACACTTGGCATCTATCACTTTCGTGCCCTCAATGACAGACAGTGAACCCCCTCGATACAACGATTAGCCCCGGATTACTGTTACCTGCACGGATGGGTCCCTACCCGTGCAACCGATACTATATCATATAACCAAGTTAGCCCATAGCAACCTTCACCTCCATGAAGCAAGTGAACGTCGGCTAGTCCCTAGCAGTAGCCTAGACATCGATCATTGGCACAGTCCAAAGACTGCCTATCACTGCTCAAGTATCCTAGAGGTTCACACTTGTGTGGGTCATGCATAACATGAATCACAATCACAAACAATAGATACACAGGCCTATACATAGAGACCTCTAGATATGGAGTCGATTTTTACAACACATAAAAGTCACATGGAACCAACACAAGATGGACTTTACCCAACATATACATATATTTAATTACCAATTATAAGTAGTTAAATCACTTACTTTGTTCATTTACTATTTAAAACACATAATGCATTAAATACAAGTTATTAGATTTCCTTAACTCATTTCATACCCATTCGGTACCCATTTCAGCCTCAAACTGAAGCATACAGAGGAGGTCAAACCAATTAGGAACAACCCCAAACCCCAAAGTTATCCCCTTGAATCCTCCCCCTCTAGACTTGAGGTCACAGGGACATCCTTCACTCAAGGAGCGCCTACGTACCTGCTTCCAAACGGATCAAGTCACACGTAGCTCTCCTCACAAGGTTTCTCTCAAGGGACACATATGCACTATTTCCCAATATAGCAAACTTATGTTGTGACACTTCCATCCACTTATATAAAAATCTCAAACTAAACCTGACCATAGTTATTACTTCTAATTCAATGTGAGCATCCCCGAACCCCTTACAATTTCCTATCAAGGATATTGTGCTACCTTTGGTACCCTGATGATAGTACCACCTAGTTTATAACATAGGGTTCTATTTAGGCTTAGAGTGTGATAACATGTATACAACGTGATTGGGTAATCTTAGATATCACATGTCTAATGGTTTTTGCTATCTTAAACCACTATATAATACCAATGAAAAAAAACCCCTTAAACATTCATATATGAGGATAACATGGTAGAATAATTATCTCAATTAGGATACATCTACTAATAGTAAGAGCAGTAATAATCATCATCTATTCATAAGGTGACAATTATGTGAAGCCCCAATATGGCTCCAAATGGTATTCAACTAATATGATTAAGCATCATGATCCTATTAATTTATGAGATCAATTTCATTTGAATGTATCATATCTTGATAAGGCCATACAAATATTATGTTAACTTTGAAAGATAAACCACAATAGTTATAAACTTGTTCTTGATAGAGTTGATATACAAATCAACTCAAGATGGTTGGCAACGGTTTATCTACAAGATCATTAGATGACAATGTACACTCAATGATATTGATAGCAATATTATTCTTACCCTTTTTGACTCATTTATCTTATAGCACAATCCCACCTTCTTATAATAGTTTAGTTTATGGACTTGATAATATTTGCACTTTTCACTTATAGCTCTAAGCTAAATACTTCTTATAAATGCATATACCAATATACTATGATATTGGCCATATCATAATATGTTCTTTGATATATTTACCAAATACAGAGAACTTGAGTTTAAAACTCATCCACTAACCTTATACTTAGACTTACTAAACAAGCTTCATATCATATATCATAGAAATAAATGATAGTTTCATTCTATTTAACCACAAAATAATGTGGTACAAGTTAGTTTTAGTTTCATTAATGAATTCCTTATCAACTACATTATTAAGTGATGGTATGCCAAATCTTGCATCAGGTGTATTATATTCTTAGATCATATTATGAGGTATTCTTATCGCTAGAGATTTAACCTAGACTTGCCATCTTGTTTCACTTGGAGTCTCAATATAGAGGTTTAATGAACTCAAGGTAAGATCCTATTTGATCTCTTAGCATTGTCTACTCAAAAGTACACACCTGGATATTCAAATAATCCTCCCTTGGCTATAGAAAATTCCTTGTTGATGAATTCCTAATAATCCCAACTTTCACACATCAAGTATTCTAGCACTTGAGATCTTGGGCACCCTACAAGATAATAGTTACCTCTAGATCTTGGTTTCCCCAAATACTTATTAAGGAATGGTTTTTATTTTATTTAATATCATTCTATATATATATATATATATAGATGAACAATGTTACCATAATTTGCATCATTCTTGCACTTGGTAATAAAATTATATCCTAATTAAGAATAAGAAGATATACTATTCAATTTATTGATTATTCAACTTTTAATATGAATCACCTTGAAGTAATAATTTTTAACTACAACAATGGATAATTCCCAATTTCTTACACTCAGTTGACTATTAAAAGGTACCATATTATTTAAAATTCAATAATAATCATGATCATATTCTAAAAATGGAATATCAAATCATCCTATGTCAACTAAAATCCTTGATTATTAATAACAAACATATCCCCAAAATAGATATTAGAATATATCCTTCAATAATATATCAACAACTTTTGTCTATGTTTACAAAACATAAAAGATAGAAATTTAATTGATGACTACCCAATAATCCTTTTAGCTTTTTTCACAACCCAGATTTAACAGTTCAACTTAGGTTTATTTGACATGTTGCTTATCTCCAAAGTAATGAAGTTTCAGTGAGAAACATTAAGGAAAAAGCATTAATAAAATAGTAAGCATAGGAAGAAAGAAATAACTCATCTATAACTGACGTGTGGTTTCCCCTGCCCTTGTGTTGGTGAATCTGAGCTCTCATTTCTCCTACTCACGTTGGATTTTTTCCCCTCTTCTTCCATTGCCCAAAACGTCTTTTCAACTTGCTTCCCTCCTATCTGCACTGCCCTTTTGTCTTTCTCTCACGCATCTGATAAATTCCTCTCTTTTAAGCTTTGATGGGGATTCCATCACCTGTTGAAGGGATCTCATTACGGTACAGACAGGAACAATATGGGCATTGGTTGTGGAATTTGGCTTTAAACTTGCTAATTGCATTTGCCTAAGAATTTCTAAATCCTTTTCAACAAATCTATTTTGTGCATATCCTACAATCTTTGCATTCCATGAGACCACATTTCCTTTCCGGACCTGTGCAACTCCTTTTCCCACGCTATTTCTTGCCTTCTTTTCTTGCAACTCTTTGCCTCCATCTCCATCTGTTCGAGTTTCATGAATTTTCCCTACACTTTCTCCCTTTGCTATTCACAATCTCCCCTCTATGTGCTATCTCCCAAGGCTCTTGCCTCTCCTTCCATTTTTTCTCAAAATGCCTCTTTTATGAGGTCATCAATGGAGGACTGGGGTATTTTGCATGGCAAACTAGCCACCATTTTGCAATTTTTGGACAGCTCCTGTTAGGGACGCCATACCCATGGTAAATGCACGCCATTCTCCCATCTAACTATGACCTTGAATGCATGTTTATTGAAGTCATGGGAGGGGGGTTAAATAATTGACTTGTGTGTCATTTCTCATGCCTTACAATCTTCACTTCTAGAACGAATGCCATGCCTTATTAATGGCACATGCATCCTCTTGTCTCATGCCCCCTTCCTACATACTACACCCTCACCTATTTAATGGAGTTTGTCTCCTTCATCAATGCCTTCCTTCATTGGCCAATCGTTGTCTCCATCAACGATTCTAATTTATTCTATTATTTATTTATTTTTAATTCGCTTTCCCTCATCTACTTTGTCCAGCTTGGACGTCATTGGCAGGGGATGTGACACCTTCTTGTGAAAGGCATTTTAAAAATATGATAAAATCCTAGATCAATCGAGACATAAATGAATTGGTTTATGATTTTTCCTTGGAACTCATTATTGATTGGTCATCTTCTGAACAATCATCAATAATTCAATACATTTTAGGTGTGTTGGTCACATCTTCCATACTTGTTCTCTCTTTACATTATCAAGCAAATCTCTTACCTACACTTCTTTGATTTGAGCAAACTCTAGAAAGGTAAATCCCTTATCACCATTCTAGAAATAAAGTACCTCCTCATTTCTTTCTCAAGATACATTCTTGGGTGGCTGCTTTTAGTCATTAGTATACTGATATTTGTATTGCTTCCCTTGGTAAGAGGACAATTATAGCCCATCCATTGGCAACCATTTTGGTTTTTAAATTTTTTTGGTAATTTTGGATTTGATATATGCAATGTATCACCTTTGTATAAATTAGTAGGTACGCACTCTTAGGAACAAAGTGACTAACTTTAACAAGACAAGAACAATGTGAGAAAGGAGAAAAAGCATATGATGATGTGCTTAGGCTATAAAACTTAATAAAATTTGAACATAAAATAATGGGTTTGAATATGTGTATATACATGTTAATATACATATCAAAAGAGGTTGACTTGAGATATATCTAGAGTAGGCCAACCTAAATAAGGTCCTTAGATAAGATTAGAAACTCCAACATCCCTTCTTAAGGTTGACTAGGGAGTTGGATCACTAAGACTATTGTGAATCACCCCCCTTTGATAGAGACTACTAAATGTTGATAAATGATCACTGATTGAAGATGAAGAGATACATTGACATGTCAAAGGATATGCATGGCTTCTTTAAGATGGCACGATCTATTAGATGCCTTTGGATTTTTTTGCTAATATGCTTGTCTTCTTTATTTGAATGAAGACACTTTATCTTTCAATCATATGGCTCTTTAAACTCCTCTTTTTGATGCAATGATTGATGGAGGATCTAGTTAATGAGCATCCTATAGAACAAAACACAACGGAAAAAAAAAGCCACAGAAAACAGATGGAATGACGATATTATTGATTCACAATCTTGGTGCAATGGCTTACAATAGAATGGACCTCAATCATTGATTTCAATACATCATAGGCACAAGCAATGTGCAAACTTAGTTATAGTCTCATGAGTTCGATATACAATATGATGCTCTTCAATCTGCTATTGAAATTCCTTGAGCTAGTGATAAGCCAACTATCAACTAATTTCCTTCCAATATAGAATGAATGATATTTATTTAGTGAGTTCAATAAAATAGGAGGTTATGTGTCAACCAACAAAGTGGTATAATGCTCAATGCACATTGAAACATGTAGGACTTTCCTTGGATGAATGTGGTAAGATGTAAGATTTGGAATGCAATGTGGTCCTAATCATTAACCTTCCTAGGACCAATAAGCTCGTATATGTCTTCAAATGTTGGCGATGTTCAAATATTTACCACATGGCTCAATTGGGTTTTCCTCACAAAATTTGAAAAGACACATTATGTTAACCAATAAGCAAAACCCTTAGCCATGATGTGGCATGATAGAATATGACCTTACAAAGCTCTAAAATCAATTTAGAAGCTACAGGACGAATAGGCAGAACTACACAATAAGATTATTGTTTAGAATTCTGATGTGCTAAAATAATGACTGAACAAGGATATACCTCTGTGGTAAGAGTGTGATGACTAGAACTTAATTTGGAAAATTGCAAAACAAAAAAAAAGAACATGAAAGAAAATACTTGTAGGTGATACAAGATTGCTCTTGCATATTGGATGCTCCTATATCATTTTCTCTTCATGTTCTTGAGCAATTCCCAATTTTTTGGACAAGGTTAAAATGATGTCTTCCAAACTATTTAATTTCCCCATAGATAGAAATCTAAGCCACATTTTCCCACCAACGAAGTCGTAGTTCTTCATTAAACATTTCTCTATCCATGTCTTTTGACGTTGCTCTCATTGTACAATTCTAGTCTCTCTTGATCTAGTTACAAGCATAACTTGCAAGTAATCTTCTACATTTCAGCACAAGAACTTTGCAGGGAACTTAAACCGTTCTCTAATACCAATTTAACTAGTAAACTGGATTGGAGATTCCACTTCATTGTTTCTTAACCATGAATTTATCTCTACTAGGTTCACAAACCCTTCTAATGACCAATAAACTTGCAAATGCATAATGAAATCAGTATAGTTCAAAAGAACACATGCAATGTAGCATATAAACAGTAGAAAGTGATAGTAACAAGCATGAAAATGAGACTGGACACATGTACACACTTAAAGAAACCCTTAAATGTGGACAAGCTCTCACAAGGGAGAGCTTCAAAATCCTCATGTCACTATATATCAGCCTTTACAAGTAGGTTCAATGTCACTAGGACCTTCAAGAATACATGGAAACAAGAACAAAGGAGTTCCACAGCTACAACATGCCTACAACTCCATGAAAACTCTGTACATCAGTCTGCAACACCTTTCGTTTAACACTTAGGAATAATAGAATATGAACCAACCTTTGTACAATGTCTGTCGTAGGTTTATATAACTCCAACAAGTCATATTCAGGGGTTGCTTTATTAAAAACGCTTGGGAGAGGAAGACACAACTACAACCATTACTATATCCAATAAGGCACCACCAAAGCATTTGTGAAATCGTCAAAGTAATTGTGAAACTGCCCGACACTCCATTTTCTGCAACACATCTGAAACGCTAACTTTGTTGAGATGCTTTGGATCAACCAAAGATAATCTTTAGTAATGTGGAGTATCTTGTTGGCTTTAAAACTATCATCTGCAAGGTTTTTGAAGTTTTGAAATTCTCCTACACCTTCTTGGCTGATAATGACAAAAAATGACTTTTTGATCATGTGTCAAGATCTGATTTTCGGACCTGTTGTTGGATAAACAATCTACACTATGAGTTGCAAAGGGCCTACCTTAGTGGAAATGCACCCTAGCGTGATAATGGGAGGTCCTACACTCAAGTTTGAGCTTGTCCATAGAAATTTAAGAGGCGTCTCTGTTATTATCAACACTTCTAACTCATTGGTACCCAGCCAGATTAACATAAAATACTAGTGTTGCTATAATACAAAGCTAAGAGTCTTACAAGGGAAAATTTATATTGCAACGGTACCATACAATGCCAACCTAAACCTACTTAAGAGTAGCACATATCATTGATCAACACATGCATCCCAAATTAGATCATAAGTGACAAATATTCCCAACATTCAGTCCACTAGAACGGTTCCTAACATCAACTCAAAAATCCATATTCAGAAGTGTAGGCTTATAATTTTTAGCAAATCTCCATCATACATTGACACACATAACCAAACAAATATAAAAAATCTCAAGTTACATTCCACTACCATACATTCTTCATTTGCTAAAATCCCAAATTCCATTACTCTTTTGAAACATAAAAATAATGCAACTAGGGAAGATAGTGAGGAAGTTGTTGCACAATTATGACAGTAACTAATTATGAGGTGGAAAATCTCAACATTTACTCGAGTCTGGGAAAGGTTTGACTCCATTTGTCTAATGGAAACCTCATTCAAGAAGGTTATGAGGCCACATGTATTTACTTGAGCTTCCCCTTATAATTTGACTAGTTCCAAGGTCATCGAATGCCACCACACTTGTTGTGTTTGATTAGATCTGCATGAATTTTATTAACTCGGGCTCTTGATTCCTTATATCACCAAACTCACAAAATAAAATAAGGCTTGAAGATATCATATTTCTATCACATCTAGGTGCATCCCTCACTTTTATGGGGCCTTTGTATTTTTTTAAATGGGTTGTTCATAAATATTCTCTTACTCTTCTCATATAATACCTCAATTATTGAAAAAAAACTCAAATATTACATAATATGTTTATAATCAAGGGTGCAAAAGCAAAGTATTGCATGCATCATCTTAAGTCAACATACCAAGGCTAGCAAATTTTACTGGCTAGCTCATTATGGCTACCGACAATGTCAAACTGTACCTGATTCACTTATTAGAGTACAATCCCTTTAGTGTACCCAAGAGGATCTACAATGATAGTGATTAACTTCATTCTTTTGACTTTTATTTTATCTACATTTACCAAATTTGAGCTGTTCTCTCAGTTATAGGAAAAATAGAATCAACAGACAAATTATAGAGTTGCTAATGGAAAAAGTTGAGAAATCTTCTTTGCACGATAAACTATAAGATCATAATGCAATGTAGGTTCACAAAATACTTACAATTCTACACATGAGAAGGCCAACAATTGTAGATGCAAACCATAATCTTTGTTCTGTCATAGAATATTGTTGAGCCAAAAACTCAACATTGTATCGATAAGACCATGCTGCCTCCATCTCAGTTATAAATTTTAGCAACATAGAACCTGTACATGAAGCCATTTTTCTTATTATTGCAAAGAAACTATCATGGAAAAAACATACTGCATAGTGCCATAATCAAACTCAGAATAATCACCAACCTTGGTACCATAGAACTTGCATTTCATACCATTTGCACACACCTCCTTACAACCCTTAATTGGTTCTAAAGACAGTTTACAAGTACAAGCAACAAAAGAAAAAAAGAGCTTTTATATCTTTGAAATAAAAATAAAACTTCGCATCATTTATAATGATCAAAGCATGTACACTAGAAAAATTAGTTGTAAAAAAGGCAATATTATTAAAAGAGAATATTGATTGCTCTAAAATACAGTCCTATCCACCTCAAAAAGAAGTGGAGGCACAAATATTTACGTATAACATCTACAGATGATAAATCAAAGATGTTAAAAATTAATGCCCATTTGGTATGGTGGTTGCCACATTAATTATAATGCTAAATGCAGTGTTGAAGATGTGATTATGTTAATTGTGCTTTTGAGAGGGCATCACCAAGGGATTTCAGGCTTGCTGCTGTTGGTTGCACCTTTTGAGAATGTATATATGGACTGAAATCTATATTCCAATATCATTACATTCTAATTGATATATTCATGGCTGTCCAATTGGCTGTGAATTCTAATTTCTAATCTCATTGCTCTTAAAATAACACTTGCACCCTTATGACATATGAGAAAGTTGTTGCATGTGACCATGGAAGTGAAACTATGGTTAGAATATATTTGACCCGGATTTAGCTCAGCTTTGTTGATGAATGGAATAGTGCGCGTCTTAGATTTAATATACTTGCATGTAGAGAATGAATCAAGTTTATACTGATTCTAGATGATAGTTTGATGCTATATATTTGCTGAATGTCACTATCTCTATATTCTCAACCACTTGTTCTTTAACTCAAAGAAAAAGGGAAAAGCTCTTTTCAAAGTCATCATAAGAAATGAATATTATGCTTTACATGCAAAAACTTTTTCTTGCTGTTTTTTATTCATTTTCTAATCCTCTATTATCTTAATATTTTCAATAACACTCTCATAAGAAGGAAGAACTTCCATCATGCACTTCTCAATGTCATCAATTTGTAATAAACTCCCCTAAAGTTTTTTGAAAATTTCTCCAACTGAAAATGAATTACAATGCAATATAGTTTCCACTTTTTAAGAACCCAGTTCCCAAGATGGGAAAGGTGAGAGCATACAGTGTTCAGGACCACACAACTAAATAGAATGCAGCAACTTGAAAATAAAAGCATTAGGCGACAAGCCGGCCAATCTCACTTCTTCAGTGGAGTGCTATGCAACTGAAAGGAAAGAACACTACACTCTTATTCAACGGAGTGTACAGTACAATGAAAGCAAGCACTTCATGCTTATTCAATGTTGGCCGAGTTTTGACCTGGCCCATTTTAAACTTCTAATGCCCTTTAGCCTGCCAAATCACAAAAAACAATTAATTGTAAAAATTTGATGAAGCTGGTGCAAAATCCTTTTGCAAATCTAATCCTAACCTCTTTTTGTCCAATGTGGCCAATTTTCATGCCAAGATGCCTTATTGTTGGTGAGATTTTAAAATTTTAAGTTTTTGGCTAGCAATATATAAATGATGTTAGTTCTTGGAATCTGTGCATCCGGAGCAAAAACGATTCTTGGGTTTTATTCTAGAGAGTTCATGCTTCTTGTTGTTCAAATTTCGTGGACAACGGACCTTTTATTTGAAAGTTACGAAATTTTTCATCTTCAGGCTCAAAGAGGTGATTACAAAGTTAAAAATTTTACACAGTCTCGCCCAGGGATAACTTTAAGAAAGCCCCCCATCGGCAAAGGTGTAAAATCTTGGCGAATCTTTCCTTTTATTTGAAAAAAATATATTAATTTTCTTGGCGAATCTATGCACATTATTAAAAAAAAATTGTAAAATCTTTGCGAATCTTAATGAATAATTGGTAAAAATAATAATCACAATGGCAAATCCTAGCGAATAATCACTAAAAAGATTAATTACAATGGCGAATCTCTCCTTTTAAAATTTGCTAATGATTGTTGATTTACAATAGTGATGTAAAATCGACAAATGAAATTGTGCCATGTGTTGACACATCACTCGTCCATCGCCTTTGACCATCACACCAAACTGTCGGCTATTCCTTGTGGTCTCCACCAAGACACGCGTACGCCACTTGTGCAATTTTGGAGAATCAAGATGGGAATCTACAATATTCGCAACAAGTCTCCCGAAAAAGACTTAAATATTTAACTCCCAACCTCCAAGTGGTCCCCACATCCGTCGACATCCAAGTCACTGTCGTACGCGGTCACCACCATCCATGCAGACTAGTCCCACCATCCATCGGCTTGTCGCCTAGTCAGAGAAACCACAAACTTCACAACCTCCAGTCGGAGGTTAGGAAACTCCAAGATGCCGCGACAACAAAGAAGATTGACCAATCAGGAAGTTAAGAAACTTTTGAACACCGCGACAAGGTTCCAAGGTTAGAGAAGTCAGCGATCCCTCAACCAACACACTGTTGCCTAGTTTCAAACTTCCAGAACCCCGCGACATAGGTTACAAGGTTCAAGTTTTGGGTGATAGGCTAACAATGAAGACCATTGATTAGCTTTTTAATTGAATGGTTGCAAGTTGATTCTGCAACCTAATACACACGTGCCTTTTAAAAGGCTTGTTGAGGCCCAGAATTTGTTTTGGGCCACACGATTAGGTTTAATCGTGTGGACCAAAACAAATTCTGGGCCTCAACAAGCCTTTTAAAAGGAACATGCGTATTAGGGCACGGAATCAACCTGTAGCCATTTGATTAAAAAGATAATTGATGATTTGATGACGATAAATAAAAGACCTATTCAAGGCTAAAGTATCCCTAAAATTAAATGCTAATTTATTATTGTGGCGATATTGCCCCAAAATTAATGGTAGTAATATAATATTACTAGCGAATTTAATTAGTATTTGTAATTATAGTATAAACTACTGGCGAATCGGTTCCAATGACGTATCGTTTACAGAGGTGAATTAATTGAGACAAAAAAAAAAATTTGTAAAAACCTAGCGATTCAACATCCTTTTTAGCTTGTACTATTAGCCATTTCTGGAAGTCCCAATTTCAATTATTAGCCAATTGGCAAAGATTCGCCACTAAAGTTTTCCCTGGTCTCGCCTAGGTGGAAAGTTAGAAAAAGTTCACAAAAGCCCGCTTGGTGGAGAGTTAGCAGAATTGTTCAAAATACCGCCAGGTGGAAAGTTAGAAGAAGTTCACAAAACCCCGCCCGGTGGAGAGTTAGCAGAATTGTTCAAAATCCCACCAGGTGGAAAGTTAGCAAAAGTTCACAAAACCCCGCCCGAGTTAGTAGAAGTACATGGAATCCCGCCTGCGACATCTGAAGCTTTTTTTTTCAAACTTTTTAAAAAAAAAGGAAGTTACCAGAGTGTGAAAGGTCATATTATAACTGATTCTTTAAAGATGAACAGTTACGAAACTGAAAAGTTTTGGGGGAAATAAAGGCTATATATATTGTATCTTTCTCTTAGTATTGGAGGAGGAGATCATTTTTAAGCTCAATATTGTATAGACTTTGCTGCTATTTTTCTAAGAATGAAATCACTACTTGTCTTTGTGCATTCAAATTGTGAGGAGAATTTAATGTTCTTAAATCTTTGTGTTTAGGAGTATCTTGATGCTATGCTTTACCTTTGTGTGAGTTACGTAGTTTCTTCATGATAGATTTCATTTTCCAGATAATATTGAGTGTGTCATTTTATTCTTTGTGATTTTCAAGATTAAACTGGTCTTTGTGCCAATATTTTATTATCTCTATCTTCCATCTGATATCGGGATTCTTCCTGATATTGGGTTTAGCCTTTCTTGCTTTCTGGTTAAAAGCATACCTTTGTTTTATTTTCAATTTTTCTGATTCCTTGAAGATCATAAGAGGGACTTGTACCTCTAAAATTCAGAGGACGATCGCTAATCCAATAGCGATCTCCAGAGTTGTTGGTAACTAATTTGTCTTCATTGTTGGGAATATTTGAGTCATTTATCTAATTATTTGAAGGGGACAATCTATTTGCTAGCATATTTTTGGCGACTCCGCTGGGGAAAGAATCGAAGTTCCTATATTTCCAAGTGTTTTTCTTTTCCCAGAAATCTGAAAATACCTCCTTTAAAATGGAGGTTGGCGACTCTATTATTTGGGATCTGCCCAGAAATTATTTTTGGTAAAAGACTTAGCCATTCTTTTTCTAAATCTACATTATGGCGTTGGTTTCAGCCCAACCATGGTGTGCCCAATTTGGACCTTTAGCACTACCGCAATATTCAAACTTGCCTGCAGGTTCAAGAAAGAATTTTCCAAAGTTTAATAGAGAAGACTCACAGGTTGCAGATGATCACATTCGAGCCTTCGCTGTAGCTTGTGGAATTTTGGGGGTAAGAGAAGAAAATGTTTTTGTTAGACTATTTGTTGAATCTCTCATTGGAGCTGCTGCAATTTGGTTTCAATCTTTAGAAGATGGATGTATTACTAACTGGGACAGCATGAAGAAGAAGTTTCTTGGAAGATTTAAACCAGCAGTTGATGCATGTGCACTCCTGTCTCAATTTCTCAACCTCAAAAAGAAAGAGGGTGAATCTATAAGGGAGTTTGTAGAACGGTTTGACAGATGCCTACAAAAGATTCTTCATAATCTTCGGCCAAGTAAAGAGCTGCAAATGACCATTTTTGCTGGAGCATTACATCCTGATGTCCATTTTCTCTTGAAGCGAAGTAAGGTAAGTGATCTTGAGATTGCAAAGCAAGAAGCTGTTAATATTGAAGATGATTTTATTTGATCTGGGGTATGGAAGAAAAATAATATTGAAAAATGTGCACAACATAAAACCCCAAAGTTTCAAAGGAAAAATTCATCAAATCTCTTATGCCCATCAACTGAATTTTTAAATCTCGCAGTTTTTTATCAGAATCATTTTTAGAAAAATGAAATCAGTGATGTGGAAATTAAATCTTTTAATGCTGAAATATATAATCTCAACTGTGAGATGGATGAAGGTGATTCTGATTCTTCCAGTGATTAAGAAGATTACTCTCCTTGTAAACAATCGGTATGTATGACATCTTCTACTTTGGCTGCAACAAATACTAAAGATTCATCTGTTGTTATGGATAGTTCAGAATTAAACAAAAGTGAACAGCTATTGATGCCTCCTTATGCTCCAAAAATTGAAACTTTCAGATTTGAAAGTATTGATATAAACTTATCAAATGATTTGATTAACGTGAACATGGAGGGTCAATTTCCAAAAAAAGAAGATGTCAGCAAGTTATCGGAAAAAGAGGCATTCACTTTTGAAGATGTTAATATGCATTGTATAGCTGAAGGTGAAAATAAAAATCAGCTCCAAGAGGTAACTAAATCTCCAGACACCTTTTCTTCTTGTTTGCAACCTAATTATGAAGTGTCTAAGTTTGCTGATGAAATTCTTGAAGGCAAGGCAGCAGAAAATGAGGTAATTAACCATCCCACTTCTGAATCTTTTCATCTTGAAGAAAATATTATACAAGATTCAAGTTGTTTCAGTCAAATTTTTGAACCTATATGTGGGATGGATGAAAATGAAAAAAGAATTGAAATGGCTAAAACGAAGATTGAGTCTGATGAATTTGATGAAGCGTGTGCTACATATTGGGGTCCAAAAATTTTAAATAATGCAATTACTTCCACATGTGGTACTCGAGAAGTTGCTTTATCTCATGATTTGTATGTGGGATGTCCAATTCGAGGGCTGGTTTCTTTTTGTTCAGAAAATCAAGTGCAACATGATATTACAGCTGACATTGCACAAGCAGATTTTGGTGATTTTATGCAAGGCAATGCTGGTATGAGTCATTTGATTGTTGAAGTATACAATGAGGAATGGCTTTTTGAGCATAAAAATTTATCTAGAAAGTCTTTACAGGGTGTTGGTTTTATTTATTTGATGGCAGCAGTCGCGAGTTGGCAATTAGCTGTGCATATGATTATCAATCACCAAGTATTGTTCCACACAAGTTGCTACTTCTCCCAGCCCATTAATGAATTTGCATGATTATCTTGGTGATCATTTGAGGTAGGATCTTCCTACCATGTACATAGTAGGAGTTTTTGTTGTGCTGGTAGTTTAGGTGCTTTCCTTTCCTGCTTTGTTCTGGTTTTTGGCTTGCTCTTGCTCCTTCTCCTCCATGCTCTTTGACTCTGTAGCCCAATGGAATTTAAGCATTGGTCCATGCTTGAGATTCTGGATTCCTTGCTTCGTCCTTTATAGTCCTCGTCCCCCAGACAGAGCCAATTGTTGGCCAAGTTTTGACCTGGCCCATTTTAAATTTCAAATGCCCTTCTGCCAAATCACAAAAAACAATTAATTTTAAAAATCTAATGAAGCTGGTGCAAAATCCTTTTGCAAATCTAATCCTAACCTCTTTTTGTCCAATGTGGCCAATTTTCATGCCAAGATGCCTTACCGTTGGTGAGATTTTAAAATTTTAAGTTTTTGGCTAGCAATATATAAATGATGTTAGATCTTGGAATCCGTGCATCCAGAGTGAAAACGATTCCTGGGTTTTATTCTAGAGAGTTCATGCTTCTTGTTGTTCAAATTTTGTGGAAAATGGACCTTTTAGTTGAAAGTTATGAAAGAGGTGATTACAAAGTTAAAAAATTTACATAGTCCCGCCTGGGTGGAAAGTTAGAAAAAGTTCACAAAACCCTGCTTGATGGAGAGTTAGCAGAATTGTTCAAAATCCCGCCAGGTGGAAAGTTAGAAAAAGTTCACAAAACCCCACCCAGTGGAGAGTTAGCAGAATTGTTCAAAATCCCGCCAAGTGGAAAGTTAGCAAAAGTTCACAAAACCCCGCCTGAGTTAGTAGAAGTACATGGAATCCCACCTACAACACCGGTACAACAAGTACAACACCAAAAATGTCATCACAACTCCATAATACCACATAATCTCAATGCCAAACTACTTGGAGAGGGTTTAAAAGATCTTGGCACCACCAAAAAAGAAGAAATAAAGCCCAAAAACTAGGTTCTTCACCCAGCAAGGTTCACGCCTCCCCTAACAACCATAGCATAGCCTATGCTAGGTTGTACAACCAACAACTTAAATATTTTTGCACCCAACACTATGTACAACCTGCAATGAGCGAATAAAGGTGTTACATCCCTTACATTGAGAATACGTGTTTGGTTATGTATTTCGGATGCAAAGTTAGTTGCGAGTAACTAATTTCATGTGAATGTGAAATTGTGAATAGAATAGTTGTATAATTTATCGTAACTGTAATGTTAACGATCTTTATATTTTGCAAGTGAATTTCTTGTTCGCGTAAAATTGAATGTGTTCATGAGATTATATTTAAATGCATATTTATATAGCCGTTGTGAACAATCTAACCATAATACCTGTCAGTGGATGCAGGACTGATGACGTCGCAAGGGAAAAGGAGATGTCACCAAGGAGAGGTAGTGGTTAATAGAGGATCGGAAAATGTCATCTCGCCATGAGTCGGTGTAAGACAGAGAATTGGAATTGTAACTTGGCCAATAATAATTTAATACAAATATTTATTAAACAAGCCAATTTATATTTATATAAATCAATAATCTTCTTAAAGGAGATTTCGAATGGTTAATAAATAATTGATAGAGTTAAATATTAAATTGATTAATAAATGATATAATTAAATATTAAATTTTTTGGAAAGGAGCGAATCAATTTGGAATAATAATTGTGGCATCGAATGTTCATTTTCTTCAAATTTAAATGGAAAATTAAATTGGCGTTGGGCCTTGAGGCGGGACTGTTGGCAGCTCGTCACCCGCGTTGGTGAACACCCAAGAATGGACAGATGAAAGGCTTCTTTGGGAAACGTCTGGGAAAATCGGGCTCCATAAGAAAAGTAGACTTTCATTCATCATTTTTTTATCATCTCTCCGCATTCCACATTCTTTTCTCTCTAGATCGTGTGATTTTCTGTGGCTTCGTACAAGTTCTCAATTTTCCATTTCGATTTTAGTTCCTTCCTGAGTTTGCCATTCACTCTGTGCTCACATTGGAATCTCTCTCTGTATTTGTCGGTGTTGTTCGAGCTTATTCTTTTATCCATCTTCTTCCTTGAGGTCAGCTACCTTGAGATTTATTTCTTTGGGTGAAGTTTTGTTGAGCCGTTGCTTGAGTTGGGAGTCTATTTTTCTCTTCTCCATTCGGAATAGTGGTGTTGAATTCCAGTTGCCGTCTTGGGTTATCTTCCACGTCTGAGAGTGTTGGGGTTCTTTTGGCTTGTTGCATTGTGGAGGGAAGAACTATAATATCAAGTTTCAAATTAAATATCTCAGGAAAGTATCAAATATAATCCTCCACTACTTTTGTATTGATGTATAGATTCAGAGTATTTCTGGGTGGCAACATTTCTGATTGTTATTTACCAGCTAGCAATCAAATAAATGTCAATGTGTACAAGATTAAATCAAAATGCTTTCTTTCACTCTGCCGATTTATACATATAAATGAATGGTAGCTATCTAAGTGAAGTAAATCGAACTGATTATTCTTGTTGTTAATGCCAATTTGATACTAAGTGTATTGTGATCAATCCCCATTCCTTGTTGGGTCTGGAACAATGTCGACTCTATAGTCAATCATGCATTCATTTATATATATATATTTTTTTGTTTTCCCCAGTCGATTGTGGGTCCGAATTTCATACTTGTTGATGAGCTTGAAATGAATATGGATTTCTTCTTCTTCTCTTGGTTGTGTTCAAGCCTTGAATTGGTAATGGGATTGTTGGGTTTATAACCCTAACAATTTCCAATTATGAAATTTGGGAAAAACGTTTTATTATATTTCCAGACCATCTCTGTCTAATCAACGAATTGAATTCTTGACCTGGTTTTCATTCATTCTGTTGCTCAGAATTCTCCTGAATACAAACATATAAGTATATTTATTGAGATCTTGAAAATCTCTCATTTTCAATTGCATTCACTCAATGGTTAAGATATAATCTGAAACTTATGAAAAGAGAACCAAATTGACATTTAATCATTAAACTTGAGACTTATGTAATCATGTCGAGCAAGGGTGAGAGTGCTGACGGCACAGGAGTGCCAGTAAAATAAATGAAATCCTTGGCCAAGGTACGATGCTAGATTCAGCATCTGTCAGCTATCAAGTACCAAATATACCACTGATCAGAGTGACCTTTCTAGTTGGGAGGTACCCTTAGTAAGGTTTGATCAGGAGGTATAGGTCCTTGGCACTAGGCTTAGAGGCATGACGATAAAAAGAGATCCTTGTTAACTACCCTCGTGAAGGGACAGGTTCCTTCATTCGAAGGAACACGGGAGACCAATAGGTCTTCAGTTGGGTGGTAAAGCCCCTGATGATATCTCCTTTTCCCATGATGACTATGTCAAGATCAAGTGCTTCAACTTCTTAACTGTAAACTCTTGAAACCCTTTTCTCTCTCTTTAAGTACTTTCAAAGATTACTTAGCGTAAAATGATTAGTTGTAATTTTATTTTGGAAGCAATGAAAAGTTAGTTTAAGTTTGTTGCTTTTCTGAAATTGGAAATCAATAGATGTTTCTTTTCAATTAATTCAATTAGTCGTTTCTTTCAGCAGAACTAAACTAGAAGTTAGTTGATGTATTGATTGTTATGTAAAAGTTATATTCATGAGAAATTCTTTCGTTAAAAGAAATGAGAAAACCCTAGTTGTGAAACAAATTAGTTACATTTTCAGCTGAAAGTAGTTGGTTGGTTTTCCTTATTTAACCGTAGGACAGATAGTGCACTACAAAAGGCATCCATTAACAAAAAATAGAAGACCAAAAAACTTTAGAGATTATACTCACAAATAGTATGATAGGCAAGGTGTACGACCAGTTGGGGAAACTCTTGAATCGCTTAGAAACCCTTTCAACAACTTCTGAAAATACTAATCACTCACAACAATATTAGCAACCCTAAATATCAACTCAAAATACATCAAAAATCTCCATACTTGCAACCAAAAATTGGAACTTCACTTCGTCATTCATTGGTGATTCCTGGATGAAATCACTCTAACCAGCTAAGGGGGCTTTCGTCCCCAAAACCAACAATCTCAAGAGGGTTTTCGTCCTCAAATTTTTTTGAGAAGAACACGAGTTCTCTCCATATGTAGAAGCAAGTACAATTTCATAGCTAACCTCAACAATGAGCTCTTATCCTCTTATAACTTTTTTGGAGGGAAATAATAATAATTAAAAACAATAATTCCATTTTCCTCCACAAAGACCTTTTTGATAATAATAATCCAATGTGCAAAAAGACCCCCCTGGCTTGGTGTCCAATATGATGCAAACTTAACATTTTTTTAATAAATTATTACACTAAGTTGTCTTTTTAATATTTTCAACATTAAACAACTTAAGTGAATAATTATTTAATAATTCAATAATTTACCCAAGTTCTGAAAAGTATTAAAATGACACAAATATGCAACTCTAACCATACTGATGTGACTTTGAAGTCTTAGGATGAAGAATTGAAGCAGCTGAGTGACTTTCTAAAAATAGCGAACCTCTCCAAGAAGTTTGAAAGGCTCCCAAAAGGTCGGAAATCAATTCTGAAAGCACTAAGAGGCTTACCAAAATCAACTAAACTCACTGCCAAGAACACCACTACTAAACTAAGGCTGTTCTCTCTAAGGACTTTGGAGTTCTCCCTTGCTCGTCAATTAGCCTACGAGAAAACTCAGAAAATAGGCTTATTGTTTATAAACTGATTTTTCTTTAAAAGGGGCCATTATACTCCTCCCTCCCCAAAATTGTTTGTCCTCAAGCAATTGTAGGTCTCAACCAACTGTTTATTTTTTAATAACCAATGTAGCTGTCAAATCCCAAATCAATCTAGGAGGTTTGTGAGTCTCTCTGTTTGATGTACTATGCTGCAACACACATGCAATTAAAACCTCCTTCTTGCTAAAAGAACAACAATATTTTGCAAGAATTCAACAAGCTCCTTGAAATTTTTCTTTCCTTTACCATGTTTCCACTGCACCATTCGGATATAAACTGGAAAATCTGACTAGTCATTCACTATTTTCATACCCAAAGACTCTTAATGATGGTCATAGTCATGCAGCAATTTGCTATCATAAATTAACTCCAAAGGTAACATATTATGTACAATTCCCACCACATTCCTTTGCAAAATGTGCTTCATTAATAATGATGAAGGGAGTTCCTTCCAAGAAAGGACATAAATCAGCATGGGAGCAGGCTGGAAACAATTTATGACAGCCACAACTCATCTGTTTTTTCATCCAAATCAGAATTGTGTTGGATAGAGTATCCATTTGCTTCAGCTGAAAACATTTAATGGCACTTTTCAATGATTTAGTGACCTCAAAATGATTAATCTTGCTCCTGTTCAAGTCTGGAAATGACATCTTCTAAAATTCCTTCAGCAAAGGCTGAAAAAACTTCCCCAACAATCACCAACTGAAAATTGCTCCATCCCTTGATAAAGAGTACTTGCAAATCACGCTGTAAGTATGCAAATAAAATCATGTGATGGCTAATTGGGATGATAACAACAACACTAAGATTGAAATTTTGACCCATAATCCTCCATGGTACATTCCTTCCATCATCATTAATTTCTAACAATCCTTGCTAATGATCTCTTGCATACATACTCACCAATGAAGTAGCTCCATCATGTTTACGTTGCAATACTCTGCTATTCATGTGAGCTTCTCATAGGGATATCCTTAAGGTGCATAAGACATTTTTATTAGAAATAATGCTTTCATGCCTTAAGCTATAATCATAGAGATAATCAAATTTCTTACCATTAATTATTGATCACAAATCTTCGTCCAATTGAAAACCACCTCAAGTATTAGAAATAAAATCTATCTCATGCCAAAAACCTTTATTTTCTGTAGGTAACGATGACAATGGCGAGAGCGGTGGGCGGGAAGAGCAGTTTCAAATTTTCTATAGAACGATGATGGTGAGAGCGATGGTGAGGATGGAGATGGGGATGAAGGGGAACCTTTGCTGCTTTCCCATTTTGGGTTGCTAGTGTTTACTACGTTGGGTGGCTACGTGCCTAGTGGTATCATTCTGGTTGAGGCTGTGGACGGCTCTGTGATTGTCGTTTCTCTGCAGTTTTTCCATTTGAACGTTGTAGACCCAGTTGTGGTTGGCTCTCCCCCTCTGGTGCGGTTGGTGCTGTGGAGGGTGGAGTTTGTGGTCTCAAGAGTGCCTTCGTGGCCTTGTTCGAAGCTAGTTGATGCTAGTGTGTTTGTTGGGTTTGTATTGTTACAGAGCCCTGTTTCTTCTGTTAGTAATGACGAATGTGTTCCTCTTTCTATTGTGTTTATCGATGCTTTGGTGCAGAGGTTTTGTCGGGCCTTTGTGGGCGTCGAAGCTAGCTTGGGCTTCCCTTTGTGGTGCGGGAAGAATGGGAATGAGCATGGCGATGCAAGGATGTGTTCTACTTCCGCTGGTGGAGTCTTTGTGGTTGTCATTAATGCTAGTTCAGTGTTGGCTCATGGCCTCCTCTGCTCGCTAGCCCCTTCAAGGTCTTTGTTGGTTGTGGTGCGGGTGAAGGTTGATCTTCCTCCTCACCCTTTGTTGGTGTCTCACGAGTGCTGGTCTGTTGCTCTTGTGCCTCTAGGGTTTAAGTTCCGAATTGTTGTGCGGATTTTGTTCCACACTCTTTCGGTCCTTGCTTTTTCCTTGGCGGTGGGGAGTCGCTTGACTCTCTTGTTGAAGGGATTTCTTGGTCTTAGTGACGCTTCTGCCATTCTCCTGTTGTGGTGTGGAGTTGTGATGTGTGCTTTCCTTGGCTCGTTTTTCCCCTGCTCTTGTGACCTTTATGTGTGCAAGAGTTTGGGTTGTTTCCGGGCCAAGGTTTGTGCCTGGCTGTTAACTGGTTCTATGAGGATTGCTAGTCTCTGGTGGAAGGTTTTTATGTTATGGGTTATGGAAGTTATGGCTTTTCATGACTATGTCAAGTTGGATAGGGTGCATATTCCCCTCTATTCTGCTTCTGGATTGTGGCTACAAGGTGGTTTTCTTGAAGCTTGGGTGTTTTTGGTGACCATGTCTCTGCTTACGGTTAGCTATTGTTTGCAGAGTTGTTTAGTGGGGACTATCTTGGAAGCTCCTTTGGGAATCTTGTTGGCTTGAACTACCCTATTGATTTCAAGGGTTAATTGTATGGTTGTCGCCCTTTCTTCTTTTCTTCATTCCCTCCTTTTGGGTCCTCAAAATATGGCTCCTTTAGAGGTGGAGTTTGCTCCTTTTAGAGGTGGAGGTTGTGGACTTGGGGAGGTGGAGCCTACTCCTATAGAGGTGGAGTTCAGTTTAGTTGGTGGGGATTGTTGTTGCTGCAAGGGGTTGTTGCTGTCTTTGGCTCTGTTTTCCTTTAAACTCTTTTATTGAGGTGGAGATTTTTTAGGTTGTTGGAACGGTGGCTTTGATGCTTCAACTTAATTTCACTCTTCTTGTCTCCTATAGAGGTGGAGATGGAGTTTTTTGTTGGGTTAGCCTTCTTTGGCTCATGGCATTTGTTACTTATTGTTTTTGACTTAGGACTATTGTTGGTCCTTTGAGTTTTGTTGCTCCTCGTTACTTGGTAACCAGGTGTTGGTTGTAAGTTTGTTGTGTTTCTACGGTGTGACCGTTGTTTCTATTTCTTTGTTTTGTTGGTAAAGTCTATGACTTTGGTGTTTGATTGCTTCCTTTTTATTCAAGGTTTTGGGCCCTTTCAAAACCCTGCTTGTCTCTTTGTGTAAAGGATGCATCACCTTGTAAATGTTGCTTATCTTATCAAAAACATCTATCTCATGCCTGAAGGCTTCATTTGAATCCCATATCCTATTATTGTTACTTGCTATGTTATTGGAATCAGGAAGTGTTTCAATATTCATAACAAAAAGCAAATTATCAAAAGACAATTTTGCATCCAATCCAAAGAGGGGATTATCAAAATATTGGAAGTTACTTCCATCCGCTTGTTTGAACCCTTCTTCCTCTTGTCTTGGCATGATGACACCTTGGGGTACCCACTGAACTTTCCCATGGCAGAAGATTATTTCCATCCTCTTGCATGTGACAACATGAGGTCCTCCATTAGACATTCCTATCAACAACATCTTTCTTCCATCAACTAGGAATTTCAGCTCCATTGTTTGTAAATTCAGGGTGATTTTCCCTAATGAATAGAGCCATTGGATGCCAAGAACAACATTGGTGTCTTCAATACTCACCACATACAAATCATCTTTAATTTCATAGTTTCCCAATTGTAGACTCAATCCTAGAATTCTCATTGAGAATGAAAGAGTGAATCCATCAACAATCATGACTTTGAAACTTCCATTTTTCTATATTAAGGCCTCTTTGTGCTACAACTCCTTCGTCAATTAAGTTGTGTGTAGAACCTATATCAATAAGAGCAACAATTCGTTGTCCACACAGCACTCCACGAACCTTGAAGGAATCATTATTTTCAAGACTTGAGAGTTAGGCAAAGGTTCCTTCATTTTCCCTTTCTTCTTCAGGTTCTTCTAGTGCTTCTTCCTCTTCATTTTCCTACATATCAGCTTGGTGTTCTGAATTTTCCAATTCCGATTCATCAGCTGAATACATTTCTAAATGACAAACTTTTCTCAAAGCACTTATGACCTAGTGCCAATGGCTCCTTGCATGTAAAGCATAATTTTTTCCTCGCTATCTCATTTCAGAGGTCATCATCCTTTTTTTAGGAAAATTTTTGGGCTGATTAGATTCCTTGTGAAAATGCTTCTTATCTTTTTCATGTTGTAAGGTATTGGGTTGGAATTTACTCTTAAGAACAACAAACTCCATGTTCCTTGCTTTCTTGATTGCATCTTGAAGTGTTGGTGGGTCAAAAGCTTTCACCCACCCCCTAAGAGGCTCAATCAACCCTTCAATGAACAACACAATAAGTTTTCTTTTTGAAATATTTGGCACCATCACACAAAGCCTTTGAAAATCAGCAATGTAGGCATCAACAGTTCCATATTGCCTCAACTGAGCCAACTCTTTGAATTGCGATTTTGGGTCCTTGTCAAATCTTTCAATTTGTTTGTTGGTAAACTCATCATATGTAGTAATAAGGTTGTGGCCTTGGGTTATCAATGCATGGTACCACCATTCATGGGCTGCACCATCTAGGTGTAAAGTGGCAAATTTGATCGCCTCTTCTTCTAGCATTGGCCTCAAGGACAAATAGTTGTCCAATTTTTGGACCCATGCATGAGCAATACTCTTATCACTCCCATCAAAATGAGTCACCTTTCCCAAAGCTTGTTGATAATCTCTTTTCATAATTGGACCTTAATTCTCTTGCCTTCCACCATCTTCTTCTTCTGATTCATGAACTAATCAAAAGACAAAATGTCTCAAATCTCCACTTGAAGGGTCACATATTCTACATAACTTTCCCTCACTTCATCTGCCATAGGAATTTGGACTTCTTGAGCAAGTTGTACCTCCTCCCTACGAGTGAATGTAGGTAGGAGTGGTCTAGCAACAAACCCAACAACAGCTCCAACAGTGTGACCATTACTACTTTAATGATTGTTAGTGTTGCAGACATTAGCTTCTCCATTTTGAACTTGGGGAACATTCTGATTCATTTTGGCAAGAAGTTGGGACATCATGTCAAGCATGACGTCAAAATTTCTCTATGCTCTAGCGTTCAGACTTTTTGGATTGGCAATACCCTTATCTTTTTTCGCCCTGTTTTTTGATGGAACTTCAATATCAACAACCAAATTTTGATAAGCTACTAGGACTTTTGAAAAGGTATCTTCTACTAGAGTCTTTGGAAACTGATATTGAAGTCCTTTTTGTTCTCTGTTATAGTATCTCAATTTTCTTTTATTGATATTTATAGAGAGCAATCTACATGACAAGGTTAGTTTCACAAGCTAGCAAGATCACCAGCTCTGATACCACTATAATAAACACCCCAATTTTTTTTAAAAATTTATCCAATTGAAAATGAGTTACAATGCAATATCCTTTCCACATTTTGATCACCTAGTTCCCAAGATGGGCAAGGTGAGAGCATACGGTGTTTAGGACCACACAACTAACTAGAATGTAGCAACTTGAAAGTAAACACACTAGGCAACAAGCCAGCCAATCTCACTTCTTCAGTGGAGTGCTATTCAACTGAAAGGAAGGAATACTACATGCTTATTCAATGAAATGTACAATACAATGAAAACAAGCACTTCACGCTTATTTAGTGGAGTGCAATTACAAAGCTTCCAGTTATTCAATGGGTAACAGATTCAACTCTCTCCACTTATTCAGTGAGTTAAGTAAATACAATATTTCCCTTATTCAATAGGGTGAGTAAATCCAATATTCTCCACTTGTTCAGTGGGGTGAGTACGTACAGCAATGAGAAATGACCAAGCACACTGGCAATACTACCATCCAGTATTTTGCAATGATATATCAAAAGCAATACCTCTCATATAACTGCTGCAACACTCTGTAATAAGCTGAATAACATGGATAATCAACATAATCAAGAACCCAACAAGTAGAATACCTCAAATAGTTGATAATAAGGTAGGTTGCAGGTCTGATATCAACTGTAATGCGCTACAAATAGGTCTGAAAAGCAAGGAAATCACCCAGAAGCACCAGAAAATCGTGGCTAACAAACCCCAAATCAATCATAGGCTGAAATACCATTCAAATCAGCCCCAAACTTCACCCAAACTCACTAGAAGAGGAATATACAAAACTGGTAATTGAAATCAGATATGTGCAGGTCTGATATGGCACTGGTACAACAGATACAACACCACAAATGTCATGAAAAATCCATAAAAACACATTATCCCAATGCCAAACTACTTGGAGAGGGTTTAGAAGATCTTGGCGCCACCAAACAAGAAGAAATAAGGCCCAATAACTAGGTGCTTCACCCAGCAAGGTTCACATCTCCCCTAACAGACATAGTATGGCCTATACTAGGTTGTATGGCAAACAACTTCAATGTTTTTGCATCCAGCACTATGTACAGCCTGCAATGAGAGAATAAAAGCATCCATAAACAACAAAATAGAAGACCAAAAAACTTCAAAGTTTATACTAGCAAACGGTATGGCAAGCAAGGTGTGCAACCAACTGGGGATCGTCTTGAATCGCCTAGAAACTCTTTCATTAACTTCTGAAAATATTGATCACTCATACCTTTAGCATTAGCAATATTTTTGCACTTATATGGCCCTATCTGTATAGGAAAATCAACTCCCAACTTATGCTTTTTCCTACAATAACTATGAGCAACTAATAGTGCCTACAATACTCCATCAAAACAACCAGGTCAATTAAATATCAAGACAACTTGTATGGATAAGAGTTTAAACCACATACCTTCATAAAGGTGATGGTGGAAAATTGAATAAACCAATCAGCCCACACATGAATAACTATTTTGGTAATATTGGAAATATAAACATGCTTTTCGTTCTCTAAAACTTTGATAGTCAACATAAAAAATACATCATTCCCCTTTTTGTAATGTTTGAGTTTCATATTCTCCCTAAATTCCAACAATAGATATTCTCTAAAAAAGGGTCCATTTACCTGAACTTTGTCCAATACATTAAATGCCAGAGATTGGCCAATGCATATACCACATATGGCATCATATGAAAAGATTTGGTCTCGGAAGAACTTACTGAGTATGGATGCAATGACTATAAGAGAGTCCCAATCAATGTACTTTTACCCTTCACAAATGAGATTGATCAAATAGAACATCGAATTTTTGAAAGTTCATGCTTCAACTCGCCTTGCTACCATATTCAATATTGTAACAATAAACAAAGCTCTTCTTTAAAATCATGTTGATATAAACACTTAGGCAACCGTGAAGGCTTTCTAGATTCAACCATCCATTTCTTAGCAATCTTTTTTGATGGTCCTACAAGTTATTTTTATATTGCTCTTCACATTCTTCCAAGTTGATCAATTGGGTTTCTTCAAAAGGTTGCATGTCAAACGTTAAATGAATACCGTTCATCCGAGCTGCTCATCATTCAATTATTCGAAGACATGATGCACTTGGTACCTGGCTAATAATTTTGAACACATGCTATAACCAACTCTAAGGATTGAAAAGTCACTGGAAATGAAGCTGCTTGGATCAATCCACGGTTGACCAACTTGCTAGCCAAGTTATTTCCTACTTTTATCTTTTCTCTGAACTTTAAATCAACAGTATTGATGTGAACGAGAGTAGTATCTATGACTTTATGTGATAAATCTGACAAAACTATATTGAGCTCCAAAACACCTTCATGCAATTCCATTGCTGAGAATGATCTTTTTATGACTCGAATCTCTAAAATAAACTGAATTGAGAAGACTTCTCCACTGGAAATAAAAATCAGAATCTGGAAATTGGATTGATCAGCAAGAAATACATACTGAATGATGCAAAATATAAGATTTCAATTCTGAAAATCTTCAACCATCATCGCTACAATTGAAAAATCTTTATCCTAATGTTTGAAATCAATTTTTAAGATTCTTGAAAAGTTAGAAAATACTTGTATTTGCTAATGAACAACAAAAATGAATTTACTTGTGAATAGTAGATGCTGACCTTTTTATAGACTTTTACTTTGCCTTCTTTTAAATTTTTTTATATACTGCAATTTGTAGGGCTGTTTCTTGTAGTAGTTTGTAGTTTTTTTCCCTCCCCTTTGAGCTTTGCTTTTTGGGTTGAGGCTGCTTTTTTTTTCTGGTTTTCTAATATGATGCACTTTTTTAATAACTAATTATAAATATTAATTATATTAATACTAAAGTAAAAGTAATGCAATTACATTAATATTTATTTATGTATTATTAAATTAATATTTATTTATTCTCATTAATGGGACTTCGAGGATTCAGCCAGATAGCTCTCTGAGGACTTTGGCAAAGTGGAATTCTCCTCCAATTGACTCTTTTGAGATCAATTTTGATGGTGCCTCTAGGGGCAATTTAGGGCTTTCTAGAGCTGGTTGTGTCATCCACAATAATGCAGGCTTTCTTGTTAAGGTGGCTTCCAAAAAACTGGTTGATGGCACTAACAATGAAGCTGAGACACAGACTTTCATTTTGGGTCTGCATGCAGATTACTTTCATGGTCTAAAAAACTTTTGTATTGAAGGGGATTTGATGATCATCATAAGACCCTATCAAAAAAAGGTGTTGTCAAAATTGGAAAATCAATAGTGTTTTGAAGCAAGCTTGCAGATTTTTTGGCTCCCTTCAAGATCATTTCAATTGAGCATTTGTTACAAAAGGCCAATTCTGTGGCGTACTTCATGGCCAATTATGCTATTGATTCTAAAGCAGATTTGAACATTGATGATAATGTGGCACAATAAGAAGGTTTTAGAAAATTTTGGGACTCATCCATCAAGGACCCCTTCCTAATAATCCTTAATTCTCCAAAATCATTAGTTGGTTGGGGGAAGTACCCCATTCTTTCAAATTATTAAGTTTCTTGATTTTGTGGCAGTTGTGCTCTCACATGCTTTTCTCCAACTCAATCACATGTGTGGCAGGCAGTAATTGGCTCATTTGAAGATACTTTCACCACAAACATCTGCCCTTTGAAGTTTGCTTCTGCTGTTGTCTGTCATGGATTCCATTTCTTTTTACTTGCACAGAAAAAAAAAAGATCTTTGGAGGTCCTATTTCTGATGAGTGTCTAGCTCATGTTTTTATTATTCAGGATGGTTTGGTGCTTGCAGCTATAACAGAAATCCTGCAAGTAGATTATTTGGAATTGGACATGTGCAGTAAAGTCAATTCAGAAATTTCTTCATTGTCGATGTCCAATTTCTTTACTTTAGTTAAAAATACTTGTGTTGTAAAGAAAGCGGACATTTACTTTGTGAGATTTCATTCTGTGGAGGTTTGGACAAGCAGTTGGAGGTTTGGAACCACTTGTATGGCTTATCTTTCAAGAACTTGAGAAACATTTCACAATGTTGACTGGCTTGGTAGAAAAAATGAATTTGGTCATGATTAAGGGGGAAGAAGATGAGGAGCTGGAAGCCTTTGGTTTCTCTGCACTGCAGAAGTCATTTATGTTCCTTTCCCCTTTGCTTGACAGTTAAATGCATTCCAAGGCTAAGAGAGCAGCAGCAGCTCTCATGCAGTGGTCGGGCATGGGAGACACAGTACCTGTTGCTCCTGAAGAGGCATCAGGTCGAAACTGCAGAGGAGGATCACTGCCAGGAGGTTCTCTGGGGTTGTGACAGTGAAGATTGAGTTTTCTGTTTGGTTGCTGTTGTATCGCTATTTTTAGCATGTCTTGAATATTGGAAGGTATATTCTGCTCTGTTTGCTTTCTGCAACAGGTTTTGTGAATTGGAAGAAAGTAATGATCTATTTTTAAAGTTATTACAATGGAAGAGGGACTCACTTTCCTCACTTATTTATCAAAATAATATATATATTGTACAGCCAAAACCAGCTGTACTGAACCCATGGAAAAATAATTTGCCAAACCTGAACCCCAAACCCATATCCAAACTGGCAACTGACGTGTTTATGCTAGGTGCTTTGAGTGTTCAAACCCCAGATTAAGACTCCAAAGGGAAAATCTCTACATTCATGCGGTTACCCTAGTTATGAAAGAGTTAATCACCAAATTCAAAAGTGTGGAAGTTCTTGTATCTTGAATGGCAGATGAATGAAGTATATCTCAATGATTGAGAACAAGTGCATGTCCAGGAGAATTAAACCAAAAAGGTACCCTGCAATCACTACATCCTAGCTTGAGATAGGAAAGGATGCTTCCTAAAAGCACAAGAATGCTTCAAACCTCACACATAACAAATATTGTCAAAATAAGTGTTACCAGTAAAAAGAAATGAAACATGAAACACATTTGAACCTTGAAACGAGGGTTCCGATGTTTCAATGGTAAGAACAGTTTGAGAGCTCTTTATGCATGTTCATCAATTTTTACTATTTTTTTTTCTTTGAAGAGGATAAAGGTGGGTTTTTGAAAGGGTCCAAACTGTTTTACAAAGGCTAACACAGGTACAGCAAAGCCCAGCAAACACCAGAGAAACTTTAAGCAGGGAATAACAGGAGAGTCCAGCTGCACAAAAGCTGTTAATCAACAGCAAAGATGCTAAGCTAACAGCAAACAGACAGCAAGAAGTAATAAAAAAATGAAAGAGGCAGAGACAAGACCATCAATCCCAAGTCTTAGCAGGCGGCTTAGAGCCACTAACAACCAAGGAGCACTAACTATCATCAACCACATCTTGTGCTGTTTTCCTGAAGCGAACTGCCATCTTATTCAATCTCCCTCTCTTAGAAACCACCCCTCCATCAGCGCTTTGGAATGAGTGCAGAACTTGCTTAGAAATAAGAAGAGGGGAAGGTCAAAGTGATTCTGTTGAAGAGAGATAAGAACAAGGGAAGATATTCTCCCTATCCAACTCTTTAGGACTGGAATCTACTTCAGTTGGAGCTGATAACATCGTTGCTTCTTTTGCACCTACCCCAACCTGCTAACAATATCATCAATTTGCAACTGTTGAACCTCTAGATCAATAACCTGTCTCTCTTCCATGGAATCTTTTGAAGCAAAGAACCTGCCAGGCTGCCATGATTCCTCCAAAGGAGATCCTCACTAGGTTTTTCAGATCTAGGGACACAACGCAGCACCAAATCCCTATGCCTTTTTCCACCCGAATGGAGTCCTTCAATATCCACATCTTGCAACCAAGAACCAACTGTCAAAAAAATTAGAATGGAGTGGAAGACTGGCCTTGAAAGGTTCCAAAAGCACACAAGCTCTAGCGCAGCTCTCCTGAGAACCATTGCAGCTAGAATCCAGTTCAATAAAAGACTGAATTCGATTTAGAATTAAACAGATTCCTTCCTTTGCTTTGCGGACCAAAGGGAGATGGTAGAGGCATACCCAAAAGGGTAACACAGCGAGAACCACCAGCTCAGGATCAAGAAAGGGCTTGCGAGGGCTGAGGAATAGCCCATCATTGGCAAAAAAACAAGGCCCTTGAACTGAAATGTGATCCTTATCTGCAGCTGACCTTAACTGAATCAAGAAGAAGCCATTATAGAGAGCAGACATAGAAGGGATATGGATATCATGCCATTTTTCAGCCATTCACTTGCTGAAAGCCTGCTCCTTGACAGATTTACCTACAATTGTTACTACAATGATAAAAAAAAGAAAGTGCATATTATCGAACTTTCTAAAGGACAAAAGCATTTCACAATCAGACTCATTCTTGAGAGATAAGAAGAAAGAAAAAAGTTCACGAAGGACACTAGACATAATTGCTGCATAATCTGAGTTTTACCAGAAGACATCATTCAATTAAATGTAATAAATACAGCACAAAATCTGTGAACACTCGAACAGGCGACTGATTAATTGACAGAAGTCTGTCTCAATGAAGAGCTCAATATGACAAATTGAAGTAGGATATTCCTATGGACATGTGTTGAAAAGGTTACTGTTCATGCAGAGTTAGTTTTTTAGTTGTTTAAATTTGCTTTTTTGGTGATCTGGCTGGATGTCCGTTGCAGACCAAAAACAGGCCAAGAAAAGCCAACAGAAAAATGGGTTTGGAAATTGAACAGCTCCTCCCCATTCTGTTTCTGGTAAAACAGGTCAAGGGCAAACCCATGTCTGAAAATAAATTGAGCAGATAAATACCCCTTAGTCGTGGCACCTTACCTTGGGGGTCAGGGTATTTGCTATTGCAAAAACACACAACTGCTTACAAACTCACTCGAAGCGCATCTTGAAAACAGGCAGTAATATGAGCGGAATTTCTTACTTTGGGCTATAAATTCGCCGAGACTTGACTGATATACAAATTCGATTTTTGTGGCCACTGCAAGAAATCGATTAATTGATTGAACTTGTATCCTTTTTAAAAGATTCCTTGTACTGTAATGCTAATGAGAATGGTATCTTTAAAGGGTTTATTTGGCCAATTCGCTAATTACTGAAAGAACTTTCAAAGTTAGTTTTACCAGTAGAAATTTCCAAACATATATTCGACAAATTTCCATATCCAATTTACAGAAGATTATAAGAATCACCAAAAAGTACATGTATCAAAAGTAAGTCCTATGTTCTTTTTCAAAATCAACCTAAATCAGATACACTTGTTCATCTACACATCCATATATGCTTTTCAATCTAAACAGAATAGTAAATCAAACCGTGTGGGTGAGAAAGGTTTGAAGGAACTCACATGCAGAGAGACGAATCCAAATGGTTTGCTTGGCCTGCGAAAGGCAAGGAAAATAACAATGGATCTATCTAGCTGATTGAATTTTATATGAATTTTTTTAATGGGATGATAAAATCTTCACTCAATTCAGTTGATGAATCCAAGCAGAATGGTAGTTTGCTGGACTTATCCTGTTTTGTTTATAGCTTAATTTAGTAAATGAATAGATTCCCCTCAGCGAACAGACCGTGCTCGACAAGCAATGGATATTATTTGTATTCTTGTAGAGTAGGCTTTGAGGTTGATGGAGAGATCATGATTCAATCTTGATTATCGTTGAATTGAGTTTTAAGGTATCTCATTCACAAGCTGCTCCCGCCCTCTACAATCCGGTTTCGAATGGACAAGAGTGACCGCCGTTTATGTCAGATCTATTAATACCGGAGTTTGAGGGGGATGAGGGTGCTTATTTTAAGGTCCATCTTCCATTAGGACTTGATTTCGTTAAGCTAGCGTCTAATCAGGTTGTTTGCCTACTTTCTTTGTGTCTACATCTATCTTTTTCAATTCGAACCTCCTCTGTAATTGGAGCGTCACCTTATAATACGATTGATCTCAAGTACTCTGCTAGATCAAATGTATTAATGACAAGTCTTCTTGACCTTTCTCTCCTTGACTTCCTCAACGATCTTAAGTGTATTTTACCACTCATAAGGTAAAAGGAGTGAAACAAGAAGATAACAATAACTAATTGTTATTGGTTGATAGATTATATATAGTGTAAGTATAATATGGTAGAGAGCAGGCCTGAAATTTGATGGTCTATCCCGCCCTTTTTTACATTTTTGATCGTATATTACAACCTAAAAATTTATTAGACTGTATTATTTGACTTGCTATATTTTTATATAACCCTATATATAAAATTGGAATCTTTCTTTCTAATTTCACTTTATATTAATATATATGATTTATAATATTTATTATAAATATATTTATTAATTCAAAATCTTTTCAAAATAAAATCTTTTCAAGATTAAATTAGTTCTTTCTAATTTTTAAAATATTTTTAACAATAAATTTAAGATTTTAACATTTTGACTAATAGTTATCATTGTTTTATATTAATATATATGATTTATAATATTATTATAAAAATTATATTAATACAAAATCTTTTGAAAATAGAATATAATTGTTTTTTCACTTTTTTGAATATTTTCACAAGATTTATTTTCTATATGAATTTAGAAACTTATAGTAAATTTAATATTTTTACATTTATTTATAATTATCAATATTTTCTAATTTTACGTAACTTTAATTTTTTTCAAGATAATACAACATTTGTGTATTATTGCTCAGCATGTTGAAATTTTATTTGGCTAGGATTAAACTATAAATAAAATTTTCAACAACATTTATTTTATAGCATTTTTTTACAGATGATTCACTAAGTTTGATTTTTTTCAAGATAATACAACATTTGTGTTTTATTGGTGAGCATGTTAGATAATGAGTTGAATAACGATTAAACTATTTTATTTTTAATTTTATATAATTTTTTCTGAATATGTTTAAAATTATATTTAAATTTTATTGACAATTAATTTTTTTCATAAAACGTAAATTGACAGGCATTTATTTGAACAAACCGTAAAAAAAAATCATATGACAGGTAGGGGTGGCCATCAAATTCCAGGCCTGGTAGAGAGTATATGTTTGTGCATGCAAATTCTAGGTGTATGGGTGGATTGAACAATTAATAATAAATGTTAAATAATAGAATGAAATAAACTTAGACAAATCTAGATTTTTTCTTTAAAGAAATTAAGCATTATCTTATTATGAAATATTTGCATACAGATTTAAAACATAAAGCAATGCAAATGAAAAAAGAAAGTTTTCATCAAATTGAAAAAAACACTACAAATGGAAATAGGATGCTCTCATCCAATTGTTAGATCAATATTTATCTAGCTTTTATGCGATAAGTGAGATTTTGGAGGCTTTTACCTGATATTTTGGAGGCTTTTACCATTAAGCAACAATTGAAACTTGTTTTCCAATGACTCAATAGCGGTTTGCAAGCGTGAGACTTATTTTAGGCTCAAATCTCACACTATATGTAGCCTATCAGCTAAACATACATATAGTTTTCTATCAGTGTAATCCTTGAACCTCCTTTAGGAACAAGTGCTAGTTTATATATTAGGGAGTATGATAGGAGAAGAGGTGATCATTTTGTATGTATTTTTATTTTTATTTTTTTCTGAATTTTAGGAGGTGTCTTAATGATAAGATTGGATTGTGTGCTACTTAAAGGTCTCTTATTAATTATTTGTTTTCCCTTAACATTTCAATATAATATAAACTATGTAATATTTGCATGCATGTTTAATGTCTCTACAATATGATGTTTAGTTAAATAATTATAAATTACAATCAATAATATATCAAACTATGCATTTCAACTACAAATATATGTGCAAAGAAGTTGCCTAAATCGATACATGGATTCACAAAGAGATAAGGACGAAATATTTTTTTATTAAAATGTCTACTTGTTGAGAATATTAAACTCAAGAGCACATAATCTTAAATGAAAATAATCAAACAAAATTTGGAGAATGTATTTATAATGCAATTCTAAATTAGCATATGGAAACTTAAGTCAAGAGAATTGAATAAAATTTTGGAGAAAAATTCATAATACAAATATTAAATTAGTACGTGAAACATTAAATCGAAGAAAATGGAGCAAAACTTGGAGAATCTATCATAATGCAATCACAAAATTAATTCATAAAGCCTTGAAATCCAAACAATCAAATAAGAACCAAATTTTCACAATTGCAATTATCCCTTAGTTGGAGTGGTCTACAACAAGAAACTTGAAGACATTATCAAGATTCAAAATTGTCCATCTACTTTGGCCATTGTTGAACATCTTATTGAAGTTGTTGGGTTGGTTGACACTTATTGGAAAAAGTACAGGGGCCTCTATCAAAGGTAATTTCTTGAGCAATCTTGTTAAAAAACTAAAAAAGGATGGTTAGGTAGTTTTACGAGCTTGATGACCAAGCAATAATGGATGCTACTTAGGGAAAGCTTGCCCCTCACATAAGAGAATTTCCATTACCTAGGTATTCATTGAAATTGGAAGGCTATCAAACAAAAGTTAGAAGTTGTCTACTAGTTACTTTAGGGATGGCATGAATTTATTTGTGACTAGAAGACTATAGTAAAAGACAAATACCTCACTTTCTGGTATCCCAATCCATTTCTTATTCTTGAGAAAATTATAAATAAAAGCTTTGAGGGAAAATTTATATTCAATTATTAATTTGATGAAGAGGATCATATAAGTGATGATGATGTTTGAAAATTATTTTTTGTTGGGATGGTCTTGGATAAAGACATTTAAAATCTACACAAATCTTATTCTACAAGACTAAGATAACTCTTTGCTTCATTTATCTCATGTGGGATGTGGAAGTAAAGAATATCATGAAAGCTTTTTAAATAAAAATAGTTGGTTATAGAGGAAATAAAAAAAAAATGATATGTAATTGCAGTTGGATTGTAGTAAAAGAGCAAGGAAAGAGATGGTCTTGAAGTAGGAAGCTTAGTGTTTGGAGTATGTGTTTAATCCTAGTGAAGATGCCAAGCTTGATTTTTCATATCTCAAGTTCTTTTGTTTTATGGTTTGAAATAGATAATCTGTTGGGATACTTGGGAGAAATAAAATTGTATTTCCACTTTTTCTATTCTATATGTATAGGATTTTTCTTTTGAATCCCTATTAATCAGAGTTGGATTTAAATTTTGTAATATTATAATTATAAAACTAATTTTTAATTTTTTCATAATGTGTGTTTACATAACCTTGATTTTGATTGGTATGCCCTTGTCACTTCATAAAATCTTTCAATTTATCTTTGTTGTATCTTTCACTTATTTTGTTCTATAGTTATCTCTATTTATTTCCTAGTTATTAGGCACAACTATTTAGGTTGTTTATGACCTTTATTGCGGTTGAACATTCCTTAGTTGCATCTACCAGTGCTAGTGGAGATTACTCTAATGGGAACAATGCTCAAGTGAGAAAGATTATTTGTTTGTAAATTTTCTCACAAGGTATATATGCATACTTTGGTAGTGCTCATATTACTAATATGCAATTTCTAGACAATGATAGCATTTGTTTCTAACTTAAATTTCATGCTCTTTTGGTTATTTATTGGTCGCATTCCTCATAATCAACTCTATCAATGTTTTTGTAACATCATTACGAGTCACATGATATTGAAGTTGTCAATACATAAAGTCACTCCAAAGGTTTTATAATTTTTAATTGTGGACCACTAATACATAAGGGTCTTGAAAGATGCCTGGAATAAAAAATATGGGTTCTCAAATGATTAAATTGTGTAAGTACAAGTGTTATTTTTTTATAAGAAAAATTGTAGATTATACATAGACAATTATTTTGAAATAGCTAGTTTAGTAACACAATCAATTCTATAATTACCTTGACCATTATATAACCACCAAAGTAGGGAAAACAACACGTTTTTTAGACATAGAGAACATGTACATGAAATAAATAGTCATCACTTTTAATGTGTCAAGTCTTCTAACTTGGAGGATTACTATACACATAAAAGGACTCTAAAAAACACTACTTATGGGCATGAGAAGGACATTGGATAATTTTGGAGGTTAGAGATTTTAATTATAAGCATTTAGACAAGGAAAATTTAGTTATTATGACAAAAGCAACTTGGCAATGAGCATCAACTAAAAAATTACAATCCTTCTTTGATACTTGTTTTTATCTAAGAAACTCATGTAAATGTACATTATTTGGGCTTCTACTGATTATTTTTTCCTCTATTTTATAGTTTATAGGATAAAAAATTGAGTATTGTATGTGTGTTTGTTTGTTCAAATGCTTGTTTTTATTTATCTTGCACAACTAGATCCCTTCTAGGATAAAATTTGATCATTACAACATAATAGTTAATAAAATTTAAATATTTCTAGTTTCTAAAACTCGTTTGACAAAACTAAAGATTATTTTGGTATTAGAGTATGTTACTAATTATAGAGAAATTAAGTGGAATTAACTTGAATGATACTGAAAATTTCTTCAAAGGATAAGATCTTGCTACCTAGCAATTTAAGTATTGGAACATGTAGGAGGAATAAAAAATTAAGCATGGAAGGAGACTTGAATGCATGAGTTACAACCTTGGATAGCCATGGGGAAGAGGTTATGAACAATATTGTGTACCCCATTCTATTATTAGTGGGTGCATGCTTTGTAAGTTGCCCTTATGTAGCATTAGTAAAGGGTTGATATATGTTGTAAGTCATCCTACTAGTTGTTAGAATAAAGTATTTACAACACATGTATGGGATGGTAGTAATTATCTTTGGAAAAACTTTGTTTATTGTAATGAATTCTCAATGGAAAGTATATATTTGTAATGGGAGTGTATGTTGCATCTAGAGATTACCTCCTCGAAGTGGTGTTGTGATGATGATAAAAGCATTATATTTCTCCCATTTCTATAATATTTATCTGTTCAACATATTTTCTCTCATATTTTACCTCCTCAAAGTGGTGTTGTGATGATGATAAAAGCATTATATTTCTCCCATTTCTACAATATTTATCTGTTCAACATATTTTATATTCCATTGCAAGAGGTATCAAAGCTCTTTCTAGGGCCATTCTTGCAAGTATTTTTACCAATTTTCAACCATATATAATTTTCCGCAATATGCTTTCACCTCACCCTAGAGGGATCTTTATAATCAAAAAGTGGTTACAATCACAATTGCACTAAATTTGTTATCCATTTTTTTCCTTGCAAGAATTATTTTTATTTTTAGGTTAAAAACCTTGTGTCAAGGGTTTTAGGTTAAAAACCTTGTGTCAAGGGTTTTAAATATCCTCAAAATATTTATCATTCTTGGCTAAGTTGGATTCCCCATAAAGGTTCTAGTGAAATGAAGTGTATTTAGGCTCCAATACTTAGGCCTCAAATATGATACGTATATGGCCAAAAGCTTCTATGTACCTATGGGTATATTGAAAGAGCCCTAGGATTTTCATAGTCAAACCCTAGATAACTTCAATCATTTATATTATGTGATGCACTGATAAGTAGTTAGTCTTGAGAAGTTACTCATTGTGTACCTCCAAGATGAGATAGTGGACTATGGATATGGTCATCATCCCCCATAATTGGCACTCTAAAACATTGGACTGACACTATTTATGAATAAGATAAGTATATTGGTGAGATCACAAACTAGACATGCTACTTCATCCCTACCTATGTTTTATCTTCTCTAAATATGACTACTTCATATTTTCTTGGTAGTTAGGTATTTGACATAATTATATGGTTATAAGTGTTCTCTCTACATAATAACCCATCTTAAGTTTCTAGAGTATTGTTCCAAATTTATAGTTTTTCATGTCACTAGTCCCATCTATATCATTACTCCTAAATCTAAAACTTTTGCAGAATATTTCCCCCAATCCAAGAAAAACTTTTTAATTTTGATGGAAAATTCAACTCTGAGAGTATATGAACAATAATAAAAAAAGTCGGGCCATTTTCCCCCTTTTGATTAATTTCCCTACTACACTCACCTCTTCAAGCTAGCCAACTTGCCATATAACTTTGGCTACCTTTTTTGGGGGTCAAGACCAAAATATACCCTTTCATTGGATTATCTTAATATGCTCATCTATTTGAGCAAGAAAATTTTCCATATAACTCTAGTTACCATTTTTTGGGCTACACTTCTCTTCATGGTAGTAGATTATCATTCTCAAGACCAAAAATACCCATAGGAGCCCACTATGCAATCTCTCAATGACTACCTTGATCATATATAAAGGAAAAACTAAGAAAGTTTTAGTAAACTTGATGGATCATTATCCCAACTATCCCACTAAATGAAAAAAACTACTCTTAATAGCAAACAAAGGCTAATATTCCATTTCTACAACAAGTTCCCACTTACTCAATTAGGGTGGCCCTCTTTGTGCCCCTAAAGTAATTTTTCCTAAATTTGATGGTATAGATCATACTAGTTCATTGTGCAAGGATCATAAATATTTTGTATTCCACAAAATTCCCTAGGATCAGAATCTCTCCCTTACCTCTTACACTTGGAAAAAGAATCTATTCTATGGTTTTAATGATTAGCTAACACTCGCCCATTTCTCACATAATCCAACTTTTGAAAGGAAATCTTAATCCATTTTGGCCCCAATGCCTATGAAGACTTTGCTAGTAGCATCACTAAATTATTCCAGACACATTCAATCCAAGAATATCAAAATGAGTTTAAGAAACTACAAACTAGATTGTTGATTTGGGAGAATCATTTTTTATATAGTCGGTTCATCAATGATCTCAAATGAGGTCCCAAAGTAGAGTTTCTCATGTATAAACCAATTTTTTATCAAGATTATCTTTCCTTGGGAAGGATCATAGAGGACAAATTTCTAGCCCAATGGAAACTAGCCAATTCCTCTCCTCTTTCAAACCAAAAAAGAGGCATTAGATAAAGGAACTAAACCTACCATAATTCATAGGCTCTTTTGAGAAGAGATAATATTAAAAAGGGCTAAGGGGATATGCTAAAATTATTACCAACCATGAGAAAAGGTCACAAAGTGTCAAGAGAAACACTTATATCTCATTGACTCTACAATGATTCCTAATGACTCTAAAGAATATTCATATGCAGAAGAAGAATTGGCTTCCCTTGAGAAATAATCCACACCTAAAGCTCATATTCAATTCATTCCTTGGTTGGTTTATCTTCCCTCAAACACTTAAGTTCATTGGCTATATCAAAAGATAAAATCCAGTGATCTTAATAGATGGTGGTAGAAATCATAATTTTATCAACAAAAAATTGGTTGACCAATTGCATTGCTATATGTGCATGTTTATAATAACTTTCAAAATTATGGTGGCCAAGGATATTATTATGTCTTGTGAAGGCAAGTGTTACAATTTCAAGCTTACCTTGGGGGGTTATCAATTGACCATGGATATTGTTGATGGATTTGTTAATCACATACAAATATATAGATAGAACTATTACAATAGAACCTATCTCTCTTGAAATACTTCAAATTCAAATAGAATTTGTAATCCCAAGGATCTGATTGTCAAGTCTTGACATACTAGATTTACTCAAAGTTCATTATATTTTAGTATTAATCACAAAGGACCTATGGTGTATTCTTTTATCATAGAGCTTAGAAACTAACAAATATTTACTATTTTTCCTAAACTCGTAAATTCTCACAAATTCAATGGTTATTTCAATAAACACCATAAAGAATGATCTAAATTTAATTAGTTCTAAAAATATCTAACAATATTCATGAAAATAAATTTCAGAAATATTCAACATCATTAAATTTTACACAAAAAGATAAAGGAAGGAGAATAAAGGATCTAAAGAAACTAAGTATTCAATTATTTTACACAAATATTCACTCAAAATAATGAACAAAGACTAAATAAATCTATACTTCACCAAAAATGATCACAAATGCATATAGATGATGCAAAGCTTCAAAGGAAAATCTATCACACCAAGAAGTTGACCAAATGCACCAAAATATGTGCACAACAATTTGATATTTCAAGGTAAATGACAAATTTACAGTCATGAAAGATGTACAAGTAAGAAAAATCGAAAGTTGTCATCTAGTTAAATATTCTATACAAGAATATACAAGTAATCTCATCAAATTCAAATAGAAACCATGAAGCTTACTTGAAGTTGACAATTCTTCAACTCAAGTTCAACAAGCATCAACAATTTCTAATCCCCTAACTAAGAATGATTCAAGACCTTTTATAGAACAAGGATGCACAAAATAAATTACAATGATCATAAATCAAAATATATAGCAACAAATCAATGGTGACAAAGGAATCAAATGACACATGGCTGATGTCATCATCCAAATAGATAGCGCAAAAATATCAAGGATTGAAAGTCATCATCAACATTATTTGAACTCTTTCACTACAAGTTATAATAGAAGCCTTTCATGTTGACTAGGTTCAAATAGAAATCCTTCAATAGGCTTCACTACCCTAACCAAATCAAACCCTTGGATTTTACATCTCTTTCTAAAACTGCATGAAAAAAATCAACTCATACTGAATTGAGCAGGTTAAATAAAAAATTCCCACAATTCCATTAATGACTTAAAACTCTGCTAACACAATGGTATCCACATTTTTTCTTCATTCAAGATATATTATCTTACCATACTCCCAACTTGGTATTTCCAAAAATCCACCCAAAACCTACAAAACTAGTTGGATATAAAATGTTTGTTGAACCTTGTCGATCGGGCAATCATCATTAAAAAGGAAGAAATTCACCAAAACTTACTCAGAGGCAACATCATTTTCTACTATCAATTTATTCCCCAATGCTTCTTTCCTCCTAGGGTATTCTTCAAAAGCTATCAAAACTTTATTTATCATGTCCCTACCTAGATCTTGCAACACATTTTGGTTGAATCTATACTTGTATAGATTTATGTTAGAAGTCTTTATTTATGCATTCTTCTTCTTACTCGCATTATTATATTCCTTAATTGACATCTTAATCTTCATCATTTCAATTAATAATTCTTCATTCATATGGATGACAAGATCACTTAATGTGTTTGTAAAATAGGCTTCAAATTTATTTACCGCTGCCTCATGTTCACCTAAAGCATTAATATCATTTCAACATGTTCCATGAGTGCATCAAAGATCAAGATGGACTTCTCCAAAACATCTCCTCCAATCACGTCTTTAATGTTTCAATATGGTCCTTGCACTCCTCAACCATACTCTTCTCTAATTTTAATTGGAGTCCCCATGTCTTCAACTTGGGAATATCTTCACCTACTACTATTTGCTCCTTCAACATATAGTTATTATTGAGTTTCTCAACTTCCAAAGTTCTCGTCAACTCAATATAATTTTTTAGTAGCCTTTCTTTATCATTTCTCTTCAATTTTCCAACCCTATTTTCCCATTTAGACACCTCTTTGTACCTAGCTATGGTGAATTTTATTATTTCCTCTCTTTTTGAGATTAATTCATCCACCCATTTGTTGAGCACATTAGCTTTATGCTTCATGCTATCCATAGCCTCATCTTGCTCCTTTGACAACAAAATTGGGTGGGGAGGAAATTACTCCACAACTTGATTGGGTTGTACAAGTTCCTTGATGAAGTCTTGAAGTTGTTTAATTTTTTCCTTCAATTCTTTCTTCTTCTTCTTATCCTTCATCATCATGGTGGCAGTTACTTCCATGTTTCCCCTTAGATATTAGATTTCTTGTTCCCTTGTTGCATGTCCTAATTCAACTAAGGAGATTCAATAATCTAAAACTAACATCTCTCCCTTGTCCTTTTGATTTATAGGGACAACAACTTAGGTTATCTTCACCCTTGTAGCATCCCTTTGGATGAAATGCATTATCTTTTCCTTCTTCCTAGGTTTGGGAACAACCATACCCTGCATTAGAATTTTGAATCCTAATAGAACTATTTATACCTAGAGGGGTGGTAGCAACTAGTTGGCCAACCAGCTTGGAACTTGTTTTACATAACCTCCTCTCATTAGGAACATTGTGGTGATGTAACTTCCTCAATAATTTATATTTGTGGCATGGAATTTACATTTCTCTTACCAACATCTTCCTTTGGTTGGTATTTCTATAATGTATGTGTATGTTCTTGTCATACCTCCTCTTATACAAGAAATTCCATTAAAATAATATTTTTAACATTATTACTTTCATCTACTTGCTCACCAACAACATCCTCATTACCTTGTCTTGGTGGAATTTGTTTCTATGGTGGAAATTCACTAAATCCTTCTAAATTTACTTCTTGTATGACCTCATGTTGAACCTCTAAAGTAAATCCTTCCTTTTAGATAATTGTTCCATTTGCTTTGTCAATACATCAGGCTCACCTACAATCTCTACATTCTCACCTTGCAGTGGAATCACCTCTTCTTTTCATCAAGTCCTTAATTTATTGACGCAACTATAACAAACTACTTGTTGGAGCTTCCTCATTAAGTTATTTGAATTAATATTGGTCTTCAACCATGTCAAAAAGAATAAGATGAATACTTGTCTCTTGTTCAATGTGAACATCTATGACTTCACCTTAAGCTACTTTTATTACCTCTTCCAAAATTGGACCTTCCTTTAGTTGCTTCGTAGGTCCTGAAATCATAGCCACTCTTGTAGGTGTTAAATCATATTTTATACACTCTCCCTCTTTCTCTTCCTCTTCATTGTCCACCAATGGTGGGTGGTAAACTAGGAGATTATTTCTTATTCACCATCATGGTTTACCTTTTGATCATTTCATCCAATATTTTTTCTCCCTTAATCTCTTATCAATTGTCATATTATCTTCCTCATATGTGGCTTCATCATGGGTTTCCACCTGTACTTGTTACACTACTAGATCTACTACAGGCAATATAGTGTTCACTGAGGGGGAGAATCAAATAACTTTATGCCTGAGTATGAGGTAGAATTTGTTATACACCGTTTCCTTTAGGATCCACAACTTGCAAGGTGGGGGGAATTGGTTGAATTTACTATTGGGAAGTGGTTGTTATTAACTCAGCCCATGGAAAGGAGGAAGCACTTGCAGATACTCCTTTGGATTTCCCAATTAGATTTACCAGAATTGTATTAGTTGGCTAGTCGGGGTATTCAGGCAAGTTGGCAATGGTAATGCCAACACTTGATAATTCTCGACTTCCTTCAACCTTCTCCATTTCTAATGATTTTTCCTCCACAGTCTTTCTTTCCTTCACCAAGAAGTCATCATACTTTGCAATCAATGGACAAAACAATTTCAATTGTCAGAAGATGCTTCAATCATTAGATCGCCAATATTAGTTCAATCTACTTCAAATAAGATACACCTTTGGCATAAATTATAATTCATATACATCCAATTTAATTATGTCTTGGATTAACGTTGAAGGCTTAATATCACTTTACTAACTTTCCAGTTTTGATGAAGATGTTTTAGTGATTTAATAAACCTTTGAGGGAATAGGTTCAACAATGAAAGGAATTCCCACTCCAGGGAGGATTTTCATTTCTATGGGATATTGTGGGGAAAACTAAGTGAACTTCGTAGTAACACTTTGAAGTTTCGATTCATTTATGATTCAGATTCCCGATATTTTTTTATTGTAAATGCCGTGAGTTTGATAAGGAAAGGACTTTAGATTTTAAAGTTTCAAGATGAACTTATTCAGTAACCATCATATCTTCTGCAATAAAGGGGATTTCGTATGATAGTGGAAATAATGGATATTTCTAAGTGAATAAGAAATTAAAACTCAAATGTTTAGTTCACTTGAGCTATGGATTTCCACTAAATATGAAGTGCATTTGATAATTTCAAGTCTATGAAATCACTTATATTAAAATACTTTATGCCCAAATAATTCTTCAAAAACCTATTGCAACAATTCTTTCTACAAGAATTCTTAATGGATGTGGAAGTTGCGAGAAGATTCAGGTGAACCAGAAACTCATTTCGGTAAGGTGCAAAACACCCACTAAGACATAAATTGGTCTTTCTAATGATTTTTGAAGATTTTCCAAAGTTAAATTTGGATGCTTTGTCCATCTATGATGATATTTGAGTCATTTGAACTTAGCTAAATTTGGATTTTAAGGACCTTAGAGGATTTTTCCTTTACCATCAAAACAAACAAAAGCAAAAGCAAAAAGATGGGGTCTTCATTTTTCTAGGATAAAAATGGGGTGTGTTGTGAGACTACACAACATATATATTTTATCTATCCTTAAGTTGTGCAAATATGGTGGGTGATCCCACAATACTGGTTTACAATTTTTGGCCAAACTAAACATTGAACTGAAAATTTTAACTAAATCTTCTTTTTTCGGGCACCTATAGCGGCTAAACCGTGAGGAATTTGAAGATGATGCAAACTAGTGATTTGTGACATTTTGTCTATAAATTCTAAATATTTTTTTTTCAAAATTTTTGGAATCAGATTGCACTTCTTTTTCCATCTCCTTCGAAAACTATTTTTTAATAGTAAACACCATTTTTAAAGAGTAACGTTACTGGCTAACACATAACCTTTTTTTCTATGAAGGATAAAATTCTATTTTTTTTGAATTTAGATTCGTAACTATGATATCTAGTGCATGGAATTGGTTTCATAGCATTTCAATGAATATTTTTTCTTAATTCAGTTTCAAGTCAAACCAATTACAATTTAGACATGATTTACTAGCTAAAACTTAACTTTTTTGTATGTATTGAAATTCTTTATTTTTTGTTGGATCAAACACATCAATATCTAGTGCATTGATATTTTTCAAAATTGTTTTTGATAATCTGCTATTTTTCCACATGTGCAGAACAAAGAGCTTGATTTTCGGTGAAAACTTATGCTTAATCAAACTAAAGATAATACATATTAAAATTCGATGGATAGCTCGTGTCGAGGACTACTATCATCTAGTTGGATATGTGAAGTCTCCTCCATTTTCATCCTCAACCTAAGCTTCGAAAGGAAAATTTTTGTAGAGATTTGGTAGAAGAGGAGGGGAAGGGGGAAAAGGGGGGGTCATATGAACCCCCTTGGGGGTTCACTCGAAGGGGGGTTCATATGGAGCCCCCTTTGAGCGAACCCCCCTTTTCTTTTGAATTTTTCTTTGTCTTCATTTTAAAAAATATGCCAAAAAGTGGGTCCCATCATTAAAAAGGGTTTGCTTGAAGGGGGGTCCACACAAACCCCTTTTTGGGTCCATACAAACACCTTAGTTTGTGCGAACCCCTAAAAATAAAAAAAATCATGGGAGCATTTTTTCAATTTTCCTTCCTCAACGGAATTGTAAACCAATATTGTGGGATCACCTTGGTATTAGGTTTCTAATGGTTAGAAACCTTTGATCCAATCACTTGTGACTACTATTAGATTTGGCTCAAATTACACTGTGATAGTGAATAATATACATTACAAGGACTAAAGGTGAGAATTTTAGATGTTCAACTCACATTATATGGAAAAAATGTTGAAGAAAGGGAATTCTAGTATTCTGGCCCAATTTAATTATCTAGAGGCTCGACCTCTTTCTCCTTATTCTCCTCCATTGGACTTGTAGTTCCTTCTTGATAAGAATCAACTAGTATTTGAGGAACCTAAAGTCTTACCCCATCCAAGATCCCATGAACATTCAATTCCCCTCATCCTAGGCATTTGTCCTCTTAATATATGTCCCTATTGGTGCCCTTTTGAGAAAAAGAATTAAATTGAGAAAATGGTGAAGGAGCTCTAAGAAGAAAGTATCATTCACCCTAGCTCTAGTCCTTATTCCTATTGGTAATTATGGTTACATAGAAATATTTGGATTGGAATATGTGCCCTTATTTATGTGAAATCAATAAATTAACCATCAAGGATAAATGTCATGTCCCTATTATTGATGATTTGTTGGACGAGATCTCAAGGAATCATTTTTTTACTAAAATGGATCTTGATTCAAGATATTACCAAATTCAAGTTAATGAAATTGATATTACTAAAATTACCTTCTAGACTCATGGCTACCATTATATATTTTTAATCATGCCTTAAACTTATCCAATGCCCCCTCTACCTTTTAGAGCCTTGTGAATACCATATTTTATGGTTACTTATGTAAATTCATTTTGGTCTTCATTTATGGAACTCTTATCTATAGTAGGACGTGGATTGATCATCTTCATCATGTGGAGATAGCCTTCCATATTTTATGATAGAATTCTCTCTTTACCAAGTTCTTGATGTGTGCCTTGGAATCAAATGTGTGGAGTATTTGGGCTATAATTTTTCACAAGCAAGTGTTTAGGTTGATCCCAATAAGATTGTGGTGGTGTAAGAGTCAGCGCACCCTAATTCCCTTAAAAACTTACATGGTTTCTTAGGCTTGACAAGGTACTATCATAATTTTTTGTGTAATTATGGTAAAATTCCTAGACCTTTGACTAGTTTGCTTAAAAATAACTCCTTCAATTGGTCTAAATGAGTGAATATGACCTTAAATACACTTGAAAATATTATATGTTCCACTCCATTTTTGGCTCTTCTATATTTTCATAAAGGCTTCACTCTAGAATGTGATGCCTCTAGCATAGGTATATGTTTAGTGTTTATGCTAGAAATTTGGGTCATCATTCAATAGTATACAACTTATTGGGCATAATCTAATTAAACCAACATATGAAAAATAATTTTTGATTATCCTCCATGTTGTCGAACAATGGCATCCTTACCTTTTGAGTCACAAGTTCTAGATACACATAGATCATCATAGATTAAAATATTTTTTATATTAAAGGTTTTCCTTCCTCAAACAACAAAAATGGGTGGAAATAATGTAGGGACATGACAATAAGATCTTCTACAGGAAGGAAAAGGAAAATGTAGTAGTATATGCCTTCTCATTCCAATATGAAGAGGAAGTCTCCATCGTTTCTATTTATGTATTAGTTCTTGATTGGATAGATGATATCCAAAATGAATGAGCTTATAAGCATGTAGTTCAAGTTATCATTCAACTATTGGAATAATATCTATAGTGAACATTCTTTGAGATAGGCCAAGTCCTCACTTATCATGTTCCTATATTTATTTACTCTTCCAATTAGAGCTCAAGCCTTAGTTACTAATGGGATAACACTTCCCACCTACTATAGGATAATTGTTGTTCCTCTGTCCATTATTTTTTAATGTTTGTCAAAAAAATTGGATCTCTCATCCATAGACTTTGTTTTGGTTTCAAGTCCTTAACAATGTGCAAATAGATGGGAAAGTGATATGATTCAGACATAGGCACCAAAAAGCATTCACAAGTTTTAGAAGTAGCACCCCAATCCCCCTAGAGAAAATGATCCAAGACCAAATCTACCTCATATTAAGGAGTAGGATCCAAAAATATTTTTTTGGAAGGATCTTTCATTTTGTTACCATTCTTTATTCCAAACAGGTCACAAACAAGCTCAAAAGGACTAATGTCCTAGTCTAGTTTATCCTTTAGAATGGGGGACTCTAATACTCATTTTTCTAGATATTCCAATTCTTGTATAGCCCTAGCTTTCTCTAGACCAACATTTTCAATTGCGATGGATGCTTAGGGATAAGTGATTGAGTTATTATTTTCTTTTTCACATCTTTGGTATTCTTCATTCTTTTATGAGATTCCTTTGAGGTCATAGCTTTCCACCTTATTGGCATCCCCTTCCATCCTCTTTTTGGGGAGATTTTTGATTTCTATCTATGAATAAATATTCAACAAGCTCCCTTCGGGTTTATTTTGCTCTAAGTCTCGGCTCACGCATCTCAAGTAATCCACTCAACCTTTTTGTCAAAGTCTGCTCCCCCCTCCACGTGTTTGCTCTGCGCACCTCAGAGGTTTCCTTTCCTTCACATCTCAGGAATCCCTGCTATGCTTCCACGTGTCATAGCTGCGGGCCATTTTAATCGTTCATTTTTGCTTCCTCATTGGGCCCCACTCAAGTGCCATGTAGCTCTCATTTCCCAAGGAAATTTGGCGAGACCCATGATCGGTGTCTGCAATGACTTGCTACGTGTCTACTCTGCACAATCTTTTAGTAAAAGGATGAAATAACGATCACATGCAGCGAAATGATGCCACGTGTCTCTTTTGCTCACAACTAATGATCGCTTTCCTCCACTTTTGGATGGAGCTCCGTCCACGTGACACGTGTCACCTTGGCGCAAGTCTTCAACAGTGAAAGATAAAGGTTCACACAGGTAGCGCTATGCTTCTGCGTGTCTCTTTGGCGGGTTTCGTATTCGGGCGATGAATCAAGTGAACCAAATGTTGTGACTGGCCACCGTGTGTCATAATTACTTCATGGGATGATGACACTTGTCTGTTTAACCTTGTCAGGACCACTGCCATCATTTGCAGGGGATTCATTTGGGCCTGGAATGGCCAGATGCTTGGTTTCAAATATTTTCTGTTGCAATGGCTTGAGGAATATACTCATTTCTGTATCATTGCTAGAGATCGCGAAATCTTTTCTGTTATTGCTCTCCGAGGCGGTGGGAGTTTTCTGCTATATATACTTCTCTTTGTTTGGAGTGACAAGGCCAGATTTTGAAGGAACACTGATTTTAGGAAAAGACACCAGGCCTTTATTACTGTTTTATTTTATTGCAAAATATTTTCAGACTATGCCAATTGTTCGGCCTTTATGTTCTTTTATGCAATTTGATTAAATTTTAAACTGTGTTGCTATTGTCTGAATATTTCATTTGAGAACTTCTATATATATTGAATGCAAGTTCATTGATCTAGATCATGTCTAATGACTCTTCTTGGTAGTAGGAATGTATGCAATGTTATTTTATGTCAATGAATGGATTATCTATACTTTAATCTTCAGTTTCTACCTTTCTGGAACACTACAAATACCAATTGGGCCCTTAGATCTATGATTTATCGTGCCTATCATTAAGTCTCGACGCATCGCCTTAGGTTAGACTTTATTTTATTATATCTGTTTCAATTTCCCTTTCCAAAACCCCATTATAAAAGAAGTCGACTTCTCTAAAAACCCGAAGGTCACTCAGTTTAGCACAAAAGGTCCCCCATAAACTGAGTTTCCCATAAGACACTGTTACTTTGTCAAATTTTGGCGTCAACACTATCTTTTGCCTCCATATTTTAAATTCTGATCTCAACTCTAATTCTTCCATTAGGGGAATCTCCAAATTTATTGATGTGCAAATTCTAGCATACATCCCAAAGTCTCTACTCCCAATCCAATCGTCGACTTTTATGAAAGTGTTGATTTTTTCCCTTATCATTTCTAGGGTTTTAGCATTCCAATATTCCATCGAGAGGTTGTAGAGATTGAACCACATTAGGGTTTATGTGATTTTATGAGTTATTGGATTGAAGTTAGGAACTCAATCTGTGGTGTAAAAACCCACACCATCCATCATCAAAACACCTTGATTTAGAATTCATTTCTTTCTTTCACTTGATAGGTGTTCTACCATGAAAAATCCTCTAGGCAAAGCTTTGATATCCATATCATTTCCCCAATTAGATTGGCACCATTTTTGTATTTTGGTCCTGGTTGGCCACTCTCCCACCCACTTCATGAAGAAAGGGCATTCCCTATATCTATTTACTGATTTAGATAATTTGTTCAAATTTAGGAAAAAGGAATTACAACTGGCCTATAATTTTGGTTGTAGGGAAATTATGGTTTCTCTTGTTGCCACCAATGTGCCTTTGGGAATCCATTTCTTCTTTAGAAACCTTTGGCTAGGGCTTTGTCTTCTCCATCTTTCATTTGGTCCTCCACCAAATTGATTTCATCCTCAGTTTTCATCTTTGCTTGACCCCGGTTCCAAGAAATATTCCTTTTTTTTTGCTCCAATTTATTTGTCCAATCTTCGAGTAGTATCATTCTTCCTATTAAAGTTTAGGAACTCCTTCCTTTGTGTACTCCTAAATCTTTCGCCAAAGAAATTTGCCTATTTTTGGCTACCTTTGCAAAAATTTGCTCCATTTCCGTAGACTCTTCTTTGATTTGTTATTACTACTAAAGCATGGCTCCCTTTTACTTAAGCATAGATGTACCTTTTTACAAACCTTTGTAGTTTTTCTTATGCTAGCTAGACTTTTTCATTTATCTTTCCCTTGGGTGGTAGACTTTATACTAAGTGCAATTTTCTAAACTTTATTGCAATTTTTAAAATAGAAGTCTCACACAAGTTTGCTTTTATTTTTGGTGCACTTTATCTCTTTTAGTTGTAATTTTCAAAACCTATAAATAATGCTATGATTCTATACAACTGTATTTAATTAGATATTCTATAAATAAATCTGAATAACATAAATAATCCCATACAAATTTTAAATGAAGTATAAAAAGACAATTTAAAGTATTTTTGTATGAAATTTTTTCCCAATCTCCATATATTTCTTTCCCTCTTTTATACTTTCCTCTTAACTTTTCCCTCCCCACAAAAGACACCCTCACATGTGACCTAAGAATAAAATGTGTGCTTTTATTTATAATTTGTCTTTTCTTTCTCGTTGGACTTTGTTGGCCGCTACTTGTTGAAGTTGACCGCTGTTTTTGTAAAGAGATGCTAATCTTTGTTGTTGACAGGGCATGCATTTTTTTACCTTGTTTTATCCTCATTTTCCCATAAGCTTTTTAAAGGAAAAAGGTGGGTCCTTTAAAACATGTTGCTAGCTTTTTTATCCCTCTTTTTTTAAAATAAATTATTTTTGGTTTTTTATCTTTAATTTTTAATTTCTAATTTTTAAGTAACACTAAATAATTAACATAATTAATAATAACTTTTATTTTTATTTTTAATAATAATTTTAGTTTTAATATAATGGATAATTATAATTTTTAATTAAAATTAAAATTGATAGATAATCTATAAGATTATAAATATAATATTTTTGAATCTTTAGTTAAAATATTATTTATAATTTTGACATATATTTTACATACAAATGATGATTCATTGATGATGAAAATGGGAAATTTAGAAACATAGTTGAGTTTTAGATTTTTGGATTGGGTACAACAATTGACTCTATTTAAAGACCATATCATATACTTGTGGCATAGGAGGAAGTTAGAACCTCTAGTTTATCAAGTAGATTAGTGTTTTATCAGTTGGATAATAGAGTTAGACTATACTTAGATCACCTAATGATGAACATCCTAAATCACCTAACAAAATATGACATTTACATTACTAAAAGGGGAAATACAATATACCAAGAAAACAACAAAAAATAGGAAACACAATATGGCATGACTTAGAAAACAAAAAATCTCTTTTACAAGTAGGAACCTTAGAGAAATAAAATGGGTTACACAAAACCATTTATAGGCTAGGAAAACTAAGAACCTCTCCTTCTAGGATGGGAATTCAATCATTGTAGCACATACCCCAAAATTGATGAAAAAAATCTCAAAGATCTATGGTTCAAGTGGGTAGAAACAAACATGGAGTGCTAAATTTAGGAGAAACAAACTAATAACTATTGGTTCTAAATGATTGTCTTCCATAATAAGAAGCCTTTGTAGCAAATCAATATACCGAGCCTCCTTTTGAAGATATTAGCATGGTCTTATGATCATAGAACATTTGTAGGCATAGTAATCATCACATGCATGAAATGATCATTTCCACTTGTCTCTTCCACATATGTTATCATGAACTCAACCCAACTATCAACCTCTAGGAAACCCTGAAGTTGTTAAAAGAAAATTGTGCTCACCAACTCTTGAGTTATTGAGTCCATAATTGATATTAGTGGGGCACCTTGTGATGGGAACACTTCTTAACTATCTTCATCAATCAATATTTTGGCTAACCAACCTATAAATTCTAAATCTAAAAGATCATCTAGATCTAAATCTTCAAGCACTAGATTATTATCAAAGTACACATGCTAAGAAATATAATATTCTAGTATTGTTATCACTTGAATTTGCACCCTTGCCAAGTGATTTACTCAACAATCTAGTGAAACATGGGATGACTTCTCAAAGTGTGAGCTTTGACAAATTGAAGCCAACCTCCAGAGAGGGTTGCTTCCCCTAATGTAGTCACCAAATTTAATCTATATTGCTATTTGTTGAGAAAAAAGATGAGAATGTTGGCATTAAAGTTGTCATTGATGTCAAAGGGAATCACAGGGATGTCTAAAAGGGAAATTGTTGGCATCGTGATGGTCATTTATGTCAGAGGATCAGTCACAAGCATATTGGTGAAGATTGGTGAAGAGAAGAGCATGTTTTGTAAAGTTGCAATATTGCCATGCAAAGTTGTGATGTTGTTATATCGACCTTTTTTGATGGATTGCACAGAAAACTAATGGTAGATCTGATATGGGTTTTTTGAGCACATTCTAGAAGTGTGATTCACAAGTTCAGGTGATAAATAATAAGCTCATAAATGAATTTTTTTTACTCTCAACCATTTCTAGGGTTTCTCAATAAAACCCTAAGGGTTTCACTCATGGTACTACATAGGATTTCTATTTGAACATTGTCTCGAAACCAACAGTAACATGTAGCTTAAGTTATGACTTAAGCCTTAGAGTCGTTGATTTAACTTGCTCCTCATTCTAGTGTTATTGGCTCGACAGAGTAATAAAGACTTCAATAATTCTTATGTTTGTGACTTAATATTTGTTTTTCTTGATCAACGATAGCGATCAAGCTTGTTGATCGGATGACTGATGTTGCATTGTAACATCCCCTCACATCGCATATTCACTTTCATTAGCGCTCAACTAATTGGCGATATGCGATATGATATGATGTGTCCAGTGGGACCCAGCTCAAGACACGTGGCAATTCCTCATTTGAGCACATTGTTTCTTCCCATCGCACTTTTGTCCCACTTTGACAAGCTCAAGTTTGTGATGAGCGATAAGGCCCTACATGTCCAACATGACATCTACGTGACAAATGACATCTGTCATAACATTGCTCAGCTCCTATACATCGAATATGCGTAAAGCATAAGCACGCTAGGCATATTTTATGTGATAGCGATCAACAACATAAAATTAAAGGTATTTTGATCAAATGATAGTGTTTTAAAGTGGAAGTGGTTGAATGAGGATCATTAGATTGTGATACGAAGGTTGAAGATCTACGACCAGAATTTAAAGTTGGATTCTTTCAACGACTAGGTGGTGAAAAATGGGGGAAAACTCTCAGTCAAGTTGGGAAACCAACACAGAGAACAAAATTAATTGTTGTAATTGCTTCAACTATATTTTAATTGGTGATTGAAAGGCATGGTCGGTGCCATCAAAGCTCAGTCAACTACAAAATCTGATACAGTTCAATTATGTAAGAATGATCATTTAATGTGATTAAAATTTGATACAGTTGCAAATTGATTTAGAATAAGACTGACTTCATTTTTCTATCATCAATCTTAGAGCTAAGCCCATCTATCCTCTTGTTTAATTATTATATTGAATTTAATTTAGTTATCAATCCATGCTCAATTATCTAAGTTAATTATTTTCTAATTATTAATGCATTTATTTAATTAGCCTAGATATATATGTAAACAAGATTTTATTCTACCCCACACAAAATTAATTAAAGGACATAAGTAAAAATATATACTACATAAATAAATCTAGGCTAATTAATTAAATGCAATCAATTAGACACAAATTAACCTAGATTAAAATAGTTGGGATTGATAATTACAATAAATATTTAATTAAATGTGAGGGTTAGGGGTACTTATCTATAAAATTGATGATGGAAGAATGATGTTAATGGTGTGTATAATCAATTCACCATCTTCAAAAAAATTAATGGCCTTGGTATAATGACTATCATAAAATTTGAATTGGTTTAAAAAACCTTATGGTTTAATCCCAACAACCATTGGTTCAATCTCAATTACTATGGACTTGAACTCTAACATTAAATTTTGAATTGGAAAAATACAAATTTTGAAACTTGTTCACCCTAACCTATATTATGTTTGATGAGATTGTAAGTATTGCAGTGTCTAGAAATACATTTGGAGAATTTATTCAATTGTTGGGGTCAAGTTCTCCTAGGCCAAACTCTTAGATGGGCTAACTTAAAAAAAATAGAACAAAGATTAGAATATAACATTAACCAACATACTAATGGCCTAAATGTAGATGAAGTTCTTTATCTATTAGAAAATTGAAGTTTGCTCTAAATATTCTTTTATTCCTAAATATAACCTATTCTTGTTTAATGAATTAAATGTTTGTTGATGTGTTTAAATACCATGACATAGCAATGTGACTCAAAAATGTGTGTCAAGTCATCTCATAATTTCTAGTAGAAAGGACCCTAAAAAATGAATTCATATTTTTCATGTTTAAATTTTGGGTTCAACATTTTTTAGTCAACATGCATAAGGTAAATATTTTAAAAACTCATAAAAATATATAATCCATGTAAATTACTAGACCATTCTTGAATTATTATTGTATGCTTCTTTATATGAGTGCTCCATTGGAATCCCAAAAGATTGAAAAGATATATAATTAACAACTTTCACATCATAATTGAAATAAGAATAGAATATAAGTAGTTCCACTATGTACAAAAATCAGAAGAGAGAAAGAAGACGCGTTAAAAATTTTCTTGTACAAAAATTCATACAATAATACTTCATGTGATGTGGTAATGCATGCCATGTGTGGTACATCCATGCAATCTGGCAATGTGATTCTATGTAATGCAATTATAAATATCCACATGATGTGACAAAAAATATTCACATGGTGTAGATGTGTCATGCACTAAATCTTGTGTGTGGTGTATTTATAAGTCTCCACATCACATGGTAGTAGATATTTGCATGATGTGGTTGTGTCATGTAATAAAGATTTTGTATGATGTAGCTATAAGTCTCCATGCAATGTGCCAATAGATCTCTATACTATGTGGACATTCAATGTGATCAATTTTTGTCTAGATATATTGGTATATCTCTATCTAGTACAATATTATATCTATAATATCAACCATTAAAAGTGCTACTAACAATATATCCCCCCTTCAATTGGTTGCATCCAATAATTACGAGGAATTGAATGAGAGGAAAAGCAATATAGAATAATAAAAATGACAAAAGTAATAAAATAAATGTGTAATATGTGAGCATGTAAGCAAATATATACCATGTAAATATGTATCATCATATAACAAGTATGAATGATCATAAATTGGAAATAGGAATGAAGGTATAAGTTCTCTAAATATCAATAAATTGTAAAGGAAGGATGGCCCTAAAGGGGAGATAAAAATCATCATGTAATAATATCAAATATGAAATCAAGGGAAATAATAAGTGTGTAAGCATAGATAATTAGGATATAAGCATGGAATTACATCTAAAATTGGCTGCCTCTAAAGTGGGCAAGATGATAAGATAAATATGGATTTAAGAGAAAGATACATACCATATGAGTATGGATGTATTGTCTAAGATCGAATCATGAGAAGGGTCTCAAATGTGGGATCATAAGATTAAACATGATAAGGTGTTACACCCCAAATTGTGAAGTTCTATTTACTAATACTACATAGGGTAAATGTGAATGTAATGTGAATTCTGGAGATGAATTAATGATGCTTGTACCTTGCTATCAATATGAATGTTATCTCATTTGATGTTGTTTCATTTGATGTTATCTTAGTTGATGTTATTCATGGTGAAATA